>CATKUY010000223.1:0-159238 GCA_949802685.1 Dicyrtomina minuta
TTTCTGTTGGTTCGTTGGTTGAGGCTGCTAAAAATGTGAAGAGTGATCAATTTGCGGAACGTGGTGATGACGAAAGTGGAACTATGACCTTCGACCTATCGTCTACTTTTGGTGTCATTTGGGATATCAACGAAAGAATGAGGCTACGCTTTAATCATTTTTCTATTTCCCCTGATTCTAGGAAATATGATTTTGGCAGCAGCAAAAGTATTGGGGCATTGTTGGATATATTCGAATTTTGGAATAACTGGATGAGTAAGTCCTTGCTTGGGTGCTCAATCCGAATTTGTATGATGGCTATTCCTATATGCACTTGGACCGTTACTCGAATGGTACACGATCCTGGAATTTCCATGAACGGATTTGCATCTCAATTTGACCGACTTGTGACCAAACTCTATGAAAATGTGATTACAAGACAGGAGATCATATCATCAGGACATCGGCGGGGAGAATGTTGCTACGTTTTTGGATGTCTGATGCTATGGTTTTGGCCATTTCTGGTTGTTTACTAGCGACCAGAAATGTTACTGAAAATTGATGAATTTTATTACAAAATTGATATGAAAATTGTAAGAAAACTGAACTAACTGAAAATCCACTGCTTTAGTGGATTGAACAGAACAATACGACAGAAGCGAATGAGTGTTCAGACCCGCTGGTCACGCTAATAAGAACCTCATGAAGCTGAGAAATTATGTGAAAATACTGAATTATATGATTATTCTTGTTAATTTACTTATTTCTAATAAATCGCTTTCTCATTTAATTTTGTCTATTTGGCCGCTACCAAATAGACATTTACGCAAGCAATTTTATTTCTAAAACGTCGTGTGGCGTTTACACCATGGTTTAAGCTTTTATTCTAAGCTGAATGGCTCAATCATCACAATGTAGTGTTGAGTGATCTCTCCTGTTATCAATTTAGTATTTAGCTACAATTATTTATTGTTGTTTCGGTTTCACACAATTGTAATTCTTAATAGCTAATACTACACTTACAACCGATGCAACGTAGTCTTAAAAATATCCATTGTCAAAGTTTTAGTTTAATTTGCTGAATCAAATGACTCAATCATCAGTCTATACTATCTAGTGTTATTATTACATACAATACATACAAATTATTTATCAACAAATTCATCAATAACATTCATTATATGTAACAAAAATCTTTAAATTCAAACCAATCTATCTGAAATTATTTTCAGTTCACAATTCTTTGTAAGGGCGGTAGTGACTCACACTATCGCCCCATCTCACAAAAATAGCTACACACACAAAAATACCAATACGCTGATAATTCTCCTTCTGAGAATTATCCATGCATCAGCTCATTCTTACTTGACCGTACGTGCTTAAGCACTACAATTAAGAACGTTGCACCGAGTCACCCCACTCGGCCCTTCTTTTTATGGCTCTGTTATTGCTAACAGAAGCACCACTCATAAAAACAATAAGACACCAAATTACTAACAAATTCAATACAATACAATATACATACTCTTTATTTTTGTCACCAAGACTGAACTATGGACAGCTCTGCTCTTTATGTAGAGCACCATTTCCTTTCATAAAATTAAACAATTCACTCAAATTATACATTGGAAAATAAAGAACAAACACAATTCGATTACAATCTGAACGAGTCGGACGTATTCTTTTCTTTCTCATAAAAGAATCATAGAGATTTTTATGAAATTTCTCACAGAGATTTTCATAATTCATATCTCAATCACAAATACACAGTAAAATTCCTCACAGAGGTTTTTACAGCTGTATCACTCAACACTACCATACAATTCACCATTCATGAGTACATAACAAAGCTACAATATTAAAATTCCTCACAGAGGTTTTTAATACGAAAAGCTCATGGAAAATATATAAAACGGGAACCGACTAACCGGATACAAACACAAACTCTACCCGCTTTTATACGTTATCATGCACATCTCTACCCTGTAGAGCTAAAAAGGAGCCCGCTACCCGGACGGATCTGGAGTGACTGCAGCACTTCAGACCTCGCTCCCGAATTTCCCCAAGGACCCCAGGAAGGAAGACAAATCCAACCACAATCACAATCCACCTGGACCATTTCCCACAAACAAACAAAGGGAAAAATCTCACAACCACAAGAGATATCTACAAAATAAAATTGTCATAAATTCCTCACAGAGGTTTTATTTCATTTTTTATTTCCGAAAGGGCACACAATAACCCTATAATTGTTATAAATTCCTCACAGAGGTTTTATATTCAATTCAAATTCGGAAGGGTACAAATACCCAGAGATTTTAAGTAAATTCCTCTCAGAGGTTTTACTATAAAAATCTATATAATTGGTTTGTTGTAAATTCCTCACAGAGGTTTTACTTCATTCCCAAATTATTCGGAAGGGCACACAATAACCCTGTAATTAATTGTAAATTCCTCACAGAGGCTTTACATTAATTTTACAAAATATCCGGAAAAAGGGCACACAATAACCCTGTAATTAAGCGTAAATTCCTTACAGAGGGTTTACATTAATTTTTACTTTTTTGGGCACACAATAACCCAGTGGCTTATAGTAAATTCCTCTCAGAGGTTTTACCTATGTTCACAATTTTACAAAACTTTTCAAATTCCTCACGGAGGTTTTGCATTAGTTATTTATAGGACCGACAAAAGGCCACAATTACAAAATCAATAGTAATTTCCTCACTCACCACAATCAATTCAAAATACAGAGGATTACACATGTCCAACAACCAAGGACCTACAGAACAAAAATTCCGAATTAACCCTGCACTGACCAAGCCTATTTTATAGCCTTAAGGAGGGCCTGATCAACCCCCTGGACAGGAACAGACAACCATATGTCACAATCCAAAGGAACTAAAGTCCCACCCAATCCACCGTCAGTGAGCGATATCGATATAACTATCGCACCATTTACAACAACAACACCACATCCCCCGGCATTACAAAAATTACCCTACGAACAATTTTACAAAACAAGTAAACAGGTAAATTCCCAAGGCTCATACGACCGTCATTGGACAACCTCAAATCCACAGGACGTAATTGACGCTGCTAGGATATTCTATGAAAAAGAATATTTAACTACCTGCTCTTATTACGACAAATTCATAAGTGATATCTACAGAGCACAAGACAAGAAAACCGAGGCCTGGAATACCAAACTAAAATCCCTCAAACTTCTGGTGACAACCCAAGACGATTATATACGTAGACACCAATCCATACCAGAACTAGACAATATGGGTTCATCACAAGACCAGGCAGCAGCAGCTCTCTCACTAATCTCTAATCCCATTGCAAGGCTACCACAATTGACCTTCCCACGCCTTACAGGATTCCAGAACTATGACCACTGGAAAAACAGATTCGACCAACAAGCCAAACTAAATGGCCTACAATCATATTTTGACGACACATACAAACGCCCAGAAATTACCGTGGCCGCAGCCCATACGGACTACGCAGACCAACACAAAGCACAACAGGACTGGGAACTACAAAACATAATGGCCATTGAAGTCATTCTCAATTCAGTCAATCAAAATATAGCACAAAAACTAAACTGCTACCCAACAGCAGCGGGAATGATGAAATTTCTGAATACGCAATTCTCTAAGACTCCTCCCACCAAAAAGACGGAGCTCCTCCTCAAGCTTGTCAACCTAAAAATGGAAACCACAGGCTCCAATTATTTTTCCGAACTACTCCGGATTCGTGAAGAATGTAAACAAATCGGAGCGGAAGTCCCCGTAGGACTCACAATAGCACTAGCTATAAAAACCCTCACCGATTCATACAAATACAAGCACTTCTTAGTCACATGGTACGCCCTGGATGACACAGCACAATCGGAAGAAAAGTTCCAGTCATTACTGAGCTCAACGGACAACACAATGGAACCAGAGGAGGGCAGCAATCTGAAACCCACGGTTTCAGCACTATCCGCACAATCTCAACGACGCCCTCGTAGAGAAAATCCAAACAATGACCTCAGAAGGCAAGCCCAACAAGCTCACAGAGAAAAAGCTAAGACAATGGGCAGGGGTTCATCCACAAACAATGACAATAAACCCCCAGAAACCACAAATACGGATAGATGCGGTCACTGTCTCAATGTTGGACACAGTGAAGCAAACTGCATAAATAAGAAAATAGGCCATCCAAAAGCCACTGAAATTCCAATTCCCAGATCAAGGGCCCTCAATCACCCATCCCCCATAAGAGGACATGGCTCTGGAATCAGAGAAAGAGGACGCGGACGAGGCCGTGCACAATCTCGCCGCCAGACAAACAATCAACCCGGAAACACTCAACCCGGAAACAATCCACCCGGAAACAACCAAAACAATCAATCCGGATCGACCAACCAAGGTCGAGGAGGGTCAGGCCAGGCCCCCGCAGCCCTACTCGCCGCCTCCACTGAATCCATCCCCAGTGATGAAGATTCAGTACACTACTATTCAACAGATGAGGAAGACGTTCCAGTGGACCAAGGTAGAAATCCGCTACCCCGCAAATTGGAAGTCATTGCTAATAATGCAAGGCACTACCGTTCACATGCATTTATGGTACGTCCAAGCCCAAAACCCTGTGGCAATCCCCGCAGATCAAATCAACACAACGAGCCACCTCAACTCGTATACAATATGGCAACCAACTGCTATATATTCAGAACTATAGAACAGGATCTTTATCTCCTACCAAAAATCCACAAATGTGAAGTAGGACGATGTATACCTGAACACCTTGTCCAACCCTTCCAGAACACAGATGCAATCCCTACCGGAAATCCCGATGAACAAGAAGCCATCGCCCAAGGTTTTGAACTATTACCTGGCGCTACCATGGACATACTAAGTGACTCAGACGACCCTCTGACTCCGTCCAAAGGCACAAAAAGGAAGGAACAACCCAAATCACAACACACGAACTATGAGTCCGAAGATGACCAGGAGTCAGTCTACAATGAACCCCCTACGGTCAATGACCCTTCAGACTTTCCAAAAGGACAAGAAGAGGAGGGACACACCCCCCCTGGGACTCCACCTCTATCCCCGAAGGTCAGCAAAATAGCAGCCCAATGCACAGTAGCTGACCCATACTATGTTGTACAGACACTTCAAACTGTAATGGAGGTTCTACAAACCACCCCGTCTGTGGATCCACTTGACACAACTTTAGTGGATTCAATCAGCAGATGGATCGCCAATCCAAGCCACAAAAGACAAACAATACTGAATAAACTCACCCTGCGATTGGAAAAGCATGCTCAGAACACAGTAACACGAAGAGCAGCTCAACCCAGTTCATCGTCCTCTACAGCAAAACAACCCATTCGAGATACACCAGGGACAACCACACAAATAGTGCCTAATCCACAGTTTATACTACAAACACTACAAAATCTCCTTGGAGCCCTACACACGGGACCATCTGATCCACTGGACCAATCTCTGGTATCCTCAATTAATAGATGGATAGACAAGCAACCATGGTATCCTTCCTCACAGGAACCACTACCTGAACAGGACAAAGCAAAAACAACCCCCACCACACACGTTCAGGAGGGTAAATCAAAAAAGGGCAAGAAAAACAAACGTTCAAATCAAACGACACCCCAACCCTCGCCTCCAAGGACGACTGTTCAAACTCAACAAACACAACAAAGGTTCTCACCCCTTCACCTTGATCCGAATCAACACAGAGCGATCAAAACCTACTATGACCTCACCCACACGGTTAATGGTCATTTCAAACGTCATTGGGTATCTCCACAACTACCAGTGACTGCTAAAGTTCTACAGAGTCATCATCCCTATGCTCATATAGAACAATACATCCCCCACCCGAATGCACCAGCAATAATGGTGGTTAACGACACTCACAATCCAAAACAAAGTGACCAGCACCTGTGTCACTGTCCTCACAATAATGATGAACACTCCACATTTGACCCATGCACCTGGAGAAGTCGGACTCATGAATTAATTAATCATGTACCTACCCTGTACACTAATATGGATACTCTGGAACATGACGCAGAACAACCAACTGCAGTCGAGGGACTCACTTTCAATCCACAAACCCTATGCTACCAAGTCCCATCCTCGTCAACAACACAAAACAGTTTACGAGTCGCACCTTTCAAATTTGACCTGGAGCACGTTTGTACAGAAGAATCACGTTGCTTTCCAGCCAATCTAGCCAACAAAACCATGATGCGGAGTACAATACCTCCTAAAAAATCGATTCCCTCTCCTGACAATACGACACGGCCACAACGAACAAAACGAAAACCAATATGGGAACTCAGACATGCGTACATGGTTCAACCCTTTAAAAAAGGCTACTCCACAAAAAAGCCAATTATTACTGACCCCACCAATGGTCAGGAAGTCACACAAAACAAGCACAGAAATCCTCCACCAATCATTAACTGTCACAACATCCCTGATGAAGCCTTCCGCTCCGCGATGGAAAATTTTTACCACCGAGCCAAACCAAACAAGGAAGCTCTCAGGGTCATACCCGATCAACAAGGGCATGTACTCAAAATCATTTTTGAAATGAAAAATGAACAAAATCACCACCTGGACAAAATCAAATCCACTCCCACCCCCTACATAATACAAGAGGAAGGCTACTCCTCCCTACAGGACCACTTCATTTGGCCTTGCGACACTGGAGCTGGAGTCCACATATGCGGGAACCCAGAATGGTTCTATAGCTTTTACAACTTCAAAAAGGAAACCGGTGTAAAAATGGCAGATGGTACCTGGGTCCAGTCTCCAGGATACGGGACAGTCCTTGTCTCCGCTTTTGACGGCAACGACTGGAATCCATTAGCAATTCACGGCGTATGGTACATACCTGGAGCTTCAAATCTATTCTCCGTATCCTGTATCACTTTCCAAGAACAAATCACATTTGTAGGAGGAAACAAAGATATTTACTTCACACGCGAAACACAACGAGTCGCTCCACAAGACAAGAAGAACAAAAAGGAATCCATCCTCACTACAGTCATACAAAAAGTTCTTGTCGGCCAGACAATGAAACAAGGCCCTGACGACCCCCGTCAACTAGTGATGCTATTTCGCCCCATCTCCAAACTAAAGGATGACATGACCGAAATCGGACTCAAATTTCCAGTCCTAGAACGCTGGCACGAACGCCTGGGTCATTACCCAAAACGCAGACTTGATTTGACCTTTCTTAATCAAGCTGTTGACACTCATGGAAAAGAAGTCACAATAGGCGCAGAATCCAACTGTGACATCTGTCGTCGCCCAGGACGACTAACACCTCCAGAAGACCTCAATGCACCATATGACGGCCCCACCCACCCAGTAACAATTGGCGCTGTCCTCATTATCAAACTAGTGCAGGTCTCTTCAATTTCGACACATGGCCACAAAGATGCACTCCTAATAATGGACGCATCATCAGAATATGTACAAGTTACATTTCTAACCCACCTCAATAAGGACCAAATCAAAAAGGGCTTTACAAAAGCACTTTAATGGCTTCAATCCAAGAAACACAACCCCACCGCCGTTGAAATTCACTCTCAACTGCCCTTCGACCCGAAGACTCTACTACAATGGAGCACCAATAACAAACTGACAATACAAACTCCCACATACACCCAACTCATGGAGCGTGTTACCTACCAATTAAAGGACGCCACCATGGCCATGTTGATACAATCAAACATCACAAATCAATTCTGGGAAGACGCATTCAGTACAGCAGTCTATGTTCACAACAGGATTATCAATCACACAGACATTATCACTCCATACGAATGCGTATTCGGATCCGCCCCCCGGATCTGCCATCTACAAATATGGGGAACCCCTGCCTTCGTGAAAATCATGAAAAACAATAAAATAACTGGTGACACCAAACAAGGATACCTAATGGGATACGAATGCGACAAAAAGCGCTCTTATTTCTTTGACTCATCAAACGGACAATACTCCTATGAGTCTCATTTGGACTTCTCCCCATCCCGTATTCCTGTAGCACCTCCCCAGGAGTTGCTACACAGAGAATGGATCTTTTATAAAGTTTCCATAATACAACAAACAACCTGTCATCAAGAAATGACCCCAGTCTCTATCCACCTGGACACACAAACAATGCAACGATGTTTCCGGGCGGCTATTCATGAAGAAGTTGAATCAGTCCACCAAACACCCATCACTGAGGAACCCCCTTTAGCAGACCTCTCTATAACAATCACCCCTGATGTTGAAGACCTATCACCGGCGTTCTCCCCAATTTCCATCAGGCCTGAACCATCTTACAAAAGAGACCCTATGTGGACTGCACATCTGGACCAAAGAGACATGGACTTTAACGATGACGTTCTCTGCCTAGATGCCCCTTCAATAGACCTACTTGCCCTGGTCAAAGACACTGACATTCCAAGAAAATACCGCGAGAAGTCGAACATACTACCCGACAAGGTAGCCGTAGCAAGATGGCTTCAAGACACCCCGTCTACTCTATCCACTAGCTATGTACCAGCTTCTCCTCCGTATTCTGGAAATTGTGAACCGATGTCTATACAATGCACAATAAACAATGATGATGTCCCACCACAAGAGGACCCACCCATAGTCATCCCTCCAATCCATATCCCAAAAGACTATGACGAAGCTATCTGCTGCACTGACAGAGACGACTGGAATGCCGCCATGCGCCACTCAATGCTGATCATGGCTGGACAAGACACATGGACATATGTAGACTCCAAAGTAACCTCAAGACAAAAACTACATGAACCAGTCTGGATATATTCCGCGGATAGCGCCACAGGCCAATTCAAGGCTACACTTGCCCTTAATCTCGGTTCAAGAGACCACTGGGGCACCGAACTCAATCCGTTTCCCACACCACCGGATCTTACTTTAGTCAGACTACTTCTATCCGATGCAGCAACATATGGGAAACACATATTCAAATTTGTGCTGGACAAACAATTCCAATCAACAAGGACTCCTCACACCCCTACATACATGCAACAACCCCCTGGCTTCCGGCTTCAGGATCCTCATGACTTGGTATGTCTCCTCAAAATATTACCAAAACGACCCAATCAAGCTCTACAAGTAAGCTTGTCCTCCACCTTATCAGATGACCATTTCAAAACAAGTGACCACGCACCCAATCTCTTTGTGAAGAAATACAAAAAGGGTGCAACCAACCACAGGACATTCATCTACTGGCATGAAGATATCCTTCTGGTCACCACAACGGACGATCAAGGACTCCACTCTTTAGTGGATCAATTTAACTTTCTTCACTTCCATGAGGAAAAACAATTCAAATTTCTCTTCGGCATGGATATTTCAGTACATCCTGCCATGATACAAATAAGCAGCACAACTCGCATTCAAACCCTCAGAGACTTGTTTATCATAGAACCACCAAAGGACCAAGATGAACCTCTCTCATTCACCTTCAATATGGAAGTAACCAGCCGCAAGGACTATGAATGTGTCCACCACCGAGTCCTTGGATGGCTATATCAAATAGCGATCAGCACCAGACCCGACATTCTACTAGCAGTACAACGCCTAGCTCTGCAATTCACTTCTTGCTTCAAGCTACACGCTACAACAGCCATTGGGATACTACAATACCTGATCACAAATAATCCTTACTGCATCCAGTATCACGCGAAACTGGAAACCCCGATGGAAATAGCACTAATGTCTCACTCTGGACTAACACGTGACTACGTAACAAAAAGCACTACTGGAACAGCAATCACCCTCAATGACACCGTCATTTCGTGGGGATCTACTGTCGAACCCACACAGTCATATCCAACAAACAAAATGGAAGTACAATCCATCTATGAAGTAAGCTGGCGTGGCATCTGGATTCATAAAATACTAGTTGAACTCGGAGCCAGACCTCCTCAAATGCCGCTTGTACATCGCACCCACTGTGACCCTGGATGGCAGCTAATTTATGACAAACTTGACAAAGCTCCTGACTACATGCGGTCTACACTACAGTGGCTTCAAAAACTCAATGAAAACAAACAACTCACACTGGATGTTCGAGATGGGAACCTACTACCCATCCATCTACTTTCCTCTCATGTAGGAAAAATATCAATACAAGATAAGCTCCATAGCTTTGGTATGGTTAAACCACGAAAGGATTCCCCACATATACTTCAAGCGCGACCCTCAGCGCCACCTAAATCCATCCTGATCAAACCAAGGAAACCATACTCTGCTCCAGTGGACCACTTTCCACCATTTGTGGTAGAAAACGCTCAAGTTACACCACAAGCTCTCAAAACCATATGGCACTCCGGACAACGATCACGCCCCTCTGCATATCGTCCCCGCAAGCACTCACCTCCGGAACCTCCACGCAAACGATCCAAGAAATCTGACACACACCCTCAAATGGACAAACCCCAAAGAATGGACAAAACCCCCAAAGTGAAATCTACAATAACCAAGGTCACTCCAGCAGCCACAACCAATGAGCAGCCTAAAAAGAAGTCAAGACACAAGGACACTAAATCCCGCTCCACAACTGACGAATCAACCTCTAGAGCTGGAATTAGCACACTCGCACTTGCAATGACTGCCCTCTGTGTACTATCTCTTCTACCGTCGACACAATCAACAATCATAGACAATGCTCCCCCTATCATCTGGAGACGATCCGACCACCCTGCTGTCACAGGTTACAATCAAGTCCACCTCAAACTCCGACTAGTTTCCCCCTGTAAACTTCTCGTTTCGGACAAACCAGAATTCTCGGACATTAAAGCTAAATGCAACGATGAATACTGCCGCATATTCCTGGAACCATTCCAAAAAATGTGTCCCCCTCAAGTTGGACGCCCGAAGCGATTCATCTTCACAGCCATAGCCCTTCTAGCTATATTCGCTGTCACAAGTGCTGGCCTCGGCATGGCCTATCAAGCACATGAGCAAACACAAGTGAATCACGATCACATCAACGACCTCGCCCATCACTTTACACGACTAGAGGCAAGGGTCAATAAGGACACCAATCACCTTAATATCTTAAAACAACAAATGCTTACGTTGGCAAAACAAGTCAACAGCTTAACAATGAAAGTCAACACCCTCAGATCGGAAACAGTAGAACTAGAATTCTCCATTGCCTACCTTATGTCTCGACTCACAATCAGCCAACAAGTTCTCACTCGCACAGCAAAACTATGGAAAAAGGGAGACATGGACGATAGCCTCTTTGAATACCTCAATTTCACACTTCCATGTGGGACGGACTGTCCTATGGAACTGGCGGATTTTCGCTCATGCACCTTTGACCCTGACCAAGAGGTAGCCAACATCAAATTTATACTCCCACTTATTGACACATCTCTCACCGTAGTGGAAGCCGATCCTTTCAAACTCATCACAATTCACAACAATCGGACCTGTGATCTACAATACACTGGTCCTACAAATGCTCTCATTTCAATCAAGGAAGATTGCATATACGCTACAAATCTGGAACTACAATTCAAAAAACGTGTACTGGCCACGACTCACCAAAAATGTCGACCCTGCAGTACCTTCCAAGGCGGCAAGGAGTTCTACACTCTCACCAATTGTCGACCTCAACAACCACATGACCTAGAGGACAACGTACAAGTCAAGGCCTATGACGGAAAATACTACATTTATTGCCCTGGCCTACCCATCACTATTGGAGACACACGTACCACTGACTGTCCCTCTGGCATTTTCACACAACCCATTAGCACCACCTTCAGGATTCTGAATCAAACTTTCCGTGGAAATATTCTGGACCTGATATTCATTGAAAGAGAAGACCCCATGTTTCTTGCTGGACTCGACTGGCATCTCACTCCTAAACTAAACATGAGCAAATTACATGAAACCTTTCCTGAGTCTGCTGATAGGGACCCTATTCCCTGGATGGATTCATCTTTCTCCTGAGACTCCACACCATACATATGGACAACAACAATCCTCGTTCTTCTCTTGCTTGGACTCATTCTATTCATAACTAGGACCACCTGGACCAATTTCTATACTAAATGGAGACAAACAACCCGACAACCGGCTCTTACTCCTTCTCCAAAGGATAAATCAGTGGAGATGACTACACTACCTCCTCTGTTGGACAACTCTCCTCCTAAACCATCACCTAGAGTCACTTCAAGCGATTCACCAACACCACCACCTTATCACCATACTGGTGGCAGCGTCAAAGTGCTATTTGACTGAAACCTTCCCAACAAATCAACCTTACAATTTAAGCGGAGGGACGTCTTTCTTTTAAAGGCGCCCCCCCCCCCCCGAGGAGGGTATTATTACATACAATACATACAAATTATTTATCAACAAATTCATCAATAACATTCATTATATGTAACAAAAATCTTTAAATTCAAACCAATCTATCTGAAATTATTTTCAGTTCACAATTCTTTGTAAGGGCGGTAGTGACTCACACTATCGCCCCATCTCACAAAAATAGCTACACACACAAAAATACCAATACGCTGATAATTCTCCTTCTGAGAATTATCCATGCATCAGCTCATTCTTACTTGACCGTACGTGCTTAAGCACTACAATTAAGAACGTTGCACCGAGTCACCCCACTCGGCCCTTCTTTTTATGGCTCTGTTATTGCTAACAGAAGCACCACTCATAAAAACAATAAGACACCAAATTACTAACAAATTTAATACAATACAATATACATACTCTTTATTTTTGTCACCAAGACTGAACTATGGACAGCTCTGCTCTTTATGTAGAGCACCATTTCCTTTCATAAAATTAAACAATTCACTCAAATTATACATTGGAAAATAAAGAACAAACACAATTCGATTACAATCTGAACGAGTCGGACGTATTCTTTTCTTTCTCATAAAAGAATCATAGAGATTTTTATGAAATTTCTCACAGAGATTTTCATAATTCATATCTCAATCACAAATACACAGTAAAATTCCTCACAGAGGTTTTTACAGCTGTATCACTCAACACTACCATACAATTCACCATTCATGAGTACATAACAAAGCTACAATATTAAAATTCCTCACAGAGGTTTTTAATACGAAAAGCTCATGGAAAATATATAAAACGGGAACCGACTAACCGGATACAAACACAAACTCTACCCGCTTTTATAAGTGTTGATTGATCTCCCCTGTTATTAATTTAGTATCTTTTAAGCTACAATTATTGTTTATTATTGTTTTAGCTTCACATGGCTGTAATACTTAACCGCTAATGCTATAATTACAACCGATGCTAAGTAGTGTTCAAACAATTTATGGTTAATATAGTGTTAATAACGTCCTTGTTGAAGGTTTTAGTTCAATTTTCTGAATAAAGTGACTCAATCATCAGTCTATATTAATACTTATTTCTAATATCACAAACAATTGATGTTAAGTAGTCTTAAAAGCGTCTATAGTCAGTTGTTATTCAACTTTTCTGGGTCTAGGTCTAATAACTAATACAGCCAATACATAATAATTTTAAGCGCAATTAAATTAATCCAAGTAGGGTCTTGATTAAGAATGAAGATGATTAAATTAAGATGAAGATGAAAAAGATGATGAGGAATTAAAGGTTGGCTCGCTGTTGGAGGTGTTAATGTGATGTAATGAATTAGTCTTTTTTTAGACCCCCAAAAGTCATATGACAACTGACAGTGGATATTTTAACACTAATTTGCATCGGCTGTAATCGTAGTATTAGCAATCAAGTATCACAAGCATCTGAAACTGAAACAACAATAAATAATAATTGTAGCTTAAAGAATACTAGATAATTAACAAGGGGGATCACTCAACACTAGATAAAATAGACTGTGATGGTGATTGAGCCATTTGATTCAGAAAACTGAATAACTATTTTGACCATGGACGTTATTAACACTACTTGATACTTCGCATCAGTTTTACTCAGATGTAAACACTAAGGAGGATTGTACTGTTCAGTGTTTACACATCAAACTAATAAGCTCATGACAAATACAGCTGATGTGCTTAACAATTTTCAAGATGTCCTGAGCTCTAGTTGCTAAGCAACCAAAAATGATGATGAATGAGAGGATGACAAGACACGCTTCATTTTTGTTGCTAGATTACTTATGTAATTAATAACCTAATATACTAAATACCATTTTCATAGGATTAATCTACTTTAAAACTGGAGAAACGTCCTCGCATGGGAGTTTGATTGCAATGCAGAATCTCTATACATAGTGGGCCTTCTCTTTTTTAATTCCGTGGGTGCATGCTTAGGGCGCATATTAATCTTCTGACAAGCAATATCAAAACGTATATTTATTTTTAAATCTAGAACAGCTAGGGTTAAATCCAAATCATTATTTAAAAATCATAATTATTATGTGGACTTATCCCGTTTGGCTATTGTTTGATACGTCATGCCCAACTTCGGTATAAGTAATGCCTAAATTTAATACGATAAGTCATGCCGAATTTGGCTTCGGTAAGTCATGCCCCGGTGTATAGTATTATTATTTTTACAATATACCAAAAATAATTACGTTGAAAAAATAATCTTTAGGGAGGGGGGGGGGGGGGGGGGTTAAAGAAAAACTAACTGGAATGGTTTAAGGTATAAATTTCCTTTGGCCACCGGCGGAGAGAAAAATATAACCTATCCGTTTTCAGGCAGCTTTAGAAACCTGATTTCGTGTTTTGGCTACCCCTCGAGGTATGGTATCTATTATTTTCGTTTTGTATGTACATTAAATTAAAACATCTTCGTTTACGAAAAATAATGGGACATGACTTACCGAAGTAAAATTGGGCATGATTAACTGAAGTTTACTGAAGTGGGGCAAGACTTCCTGGCCTGGATATGACTTATCGGTATACGGACATTTGCTATCCGGACATCTGCTACCTGGACATTTGCTACCTAAAAACCCAACCTACTTAGGACATTTGCTGCTTATAACCTAGGACATTTGCTACCCACGTTCAAACCTAGGACATTTGCTTCCAATGGCAAATGTAGAAATAAATTTCATGGTAAATATTTATGAGTCTACCGTGATGGCATGGCATCGTTAAAATAGTTTATTAATGGGTATACGGACATTTGCTACGCGGCGATAGAGGTAACTTGTTTTAATCATAATAAAATTCTTAAACATAGTTACATTATTAGTTAGTAAACATTAGGTAATAAATAAACGTACTCCAGAAACACGTACTATACTATTTTTCCATTATGACTAAAAACAATGTAGATGCTGGCATCATATAAAATCCTTCCTTACTTAATCGGTAAGATAACGAAAGTAAAACTGCTTACCCTTAAATTAGTTAAGTACATAGCACCAAAACATATTTATAATTTTACCATACAAGCTTCTGTTTTATAAACAGAAACCCTTCAAACACAATTTTGTTCCCGCATCTCGCAGTTTTAATAACTTTTAAAGCCATTAATTCTAAATGAAGCTCTAAGTAATAAGAATGCAGCTATTCAGTCTTATGATAGTGATGCTACTACGAGGTCTTGAAACAGGCTGATAAAATAAAATGTTAAACTCAATGATGGTATACTATTTATTTTTTTATGAGTATTACTTATTGCCATTCCGATATAATAAAAATAAAATGTTAAAAATAATTACGCAAATTATTGCATACTGTAGATTGCTTATTGCTAATCATGATAAAATGCCTAGAAATTGGACGTCCATTTGACGTTTGAACACCAGTATTATTTTCTCAGAATGCCTTTACACGACCGCGTAATATTATACATCAGTATCTTAAATATGGGTTAGGTGGGAAAATTTCCAGGGTTGCTGCTTGGGGGGAAAATGTCCAGAGGGAATAGGTTCAGGGGGAAAAGTCTGGGCGGAATAGGTCCAGGGGGAAAAGTCCGGGCGGAATAGGTCCAGGGGGAAAAGTCCGGGGGGGGGGGGAATAGATCCGGGGGGGAAAGTCCGGGGAATAGGTCCGTATACCACGAGAAATACATCACTGAAACGGCAATAATTAGTGGAATCTAGTAATGTACGAGTTCACAGGGGAAATTGTAAGTTTTCGAATTTTTCTGAAAAAACCGCTTTTTTTCAAAAAATCGCCATGAAAAGTTTTGTATGGGTCAGCAGTAAATATTGATAATACCGGATTTTTCTTTTTTTAAGAGGTTTAAAATGAGCTATCACTCGGCAAAATTGGTCAAGTATTTCGATATTGTTTCAAATTAAGTAAATAGTTAGAAATAAATTCCTAAAGACCTTACAGTGGCAATAGCTCTTTTTCACGCCAAGCTTTACCACGGAAATAAAAATCCAGAATAAAAACAAAATGAAAAAAGTGAGAAGAATTCGAATATTTAGTGGTTTCATGGAAGACTTGAGAAACCTTCATTGACCCACCATCATTAAATAGCATATTCACCAGATTTACCCGCCTGTCATTATGACCATTCCCTCATCTTGATGATTTAGTAGTGTACCTAAACTCTTTAAGCTCCCGAACACTCTTTCTCATCAAATCAAAACACTCACACCTGCCCCATGTCCCCGACTCAACAATTTGGTACAGGTTCTGACTGTACAGTGGGAGTCAGGAGTAGAAAATTCCTCTGCATCAAAAATGGAGTTCTCTTCAGAAATGAATCCATTGGCCGCTGCCTGGACATAAAAGTTGAGCTGAAGTGACCCAAAGACGTGATCATAAGCTTATTGTACATGTTCAAAATTGGTTGTAAGACATTTTCCCCCGGATATTCCCCCCCCCCAACTGCTCAACTGTCAAACTGCTCTGACCTCTTCAATAAAATAAAAGCGTATTAGAGTGTATGCTAATTTACTTGCTGATCCGATACATAGATATAGTAAATTAGAGTATGCAAAAAATATTGCATATATTTGTAGACTGTGGAACATAGATTCTTGAATGTTAATAACTAAGCTAATCATGATGAAACGCATCAACGCTTAGCCCCCCTTAGTTTGGCTACGTATGCATTACTTCCCAAAAACGTGTACTTAACGCTTAAGCGTACTTGTCTATACAATTAGTTTCATTTTGGGACAGGGGGGAAATTTCCGGGGGTACTGCATGGGATGGGGGAATGTCCGGGGCTACTGCATGGGGTGAAAGTGTCCGGGGTAAATGCTCTTATACCATTTCAGCGTGGTCTGAGTATTTTATTATACCGCCGTGGTCTCAAATGCAGCCCGGGTCTACTTTGCATGAAACCCCTTAATATACTCAGTCGTAATCGTAATACTTATCAGTCGTAATCATTCATGGAAAAATCAAATCCAATTCCAACCTCATGTGTCCCCATTATCTTACGGTCAAACAGACTTAATTGTTAATTGATGCGGGCTGTTCTTTGATAAGTCATGCCCAGGCCAGCAAGTCTTGCCCAACTTCGGTAAGTCATGCCCAATTTGACCTCGGTAATTCTTGCCAAATTCAACTTCAGTAAGTCATCCCCATTTCAGTAGGTTAAGCCCCAGTGTACAGCAATATTATTTTTATTATATATATAAATACTAATTAATTATTAAAATACTAGAAAAAGGGTCCCCTGGCTACAACAGGGCCTCGTTGGGGAAGGGGGGGGGGCAGACAACAATGGCTGGAAGAAAGAACGATTACACATTGCGATGATACGCGAGCGAGGAAACGAAGGCAGGAAAAAGGAAAAGGATACAGTTGCTAGCACGGCTTATTGATGACTGCTTGTTGTCAACAGCCAAGTGGCAGCTGCCTAACACTATCTGCCTTGCGGCGATAGCCTAGGGCAAGTGCCGAGAGGGAGCTGCCTTGTGGTAACCCCCGGTCGGACAAATGCTCTGCGTTATTATTATTATTATTATTATTATTATTATTATTATTATTAGGGTGGGCGAGGGATTGCCTATATAGTGATACATGTTCCCACTCCGCTATGTCAACACAAGCACAGTGCTAATGTCGACGGGTAGAGGGTCCAAAGATACACAGCAAACCATGAAGAGGAAGGAAAGTGGTAATGATAGGATAGAGTGTGAGCCAGAGCAAATGAGCCAAAGCGTTAATGGTCTTGATTCAAGGGCCTTGTAGCAAATGGCTTGAGGCATGGGAGGAACTGCCCGGATGAAACAACTGCCTTGTGGCAACCACCTTGTGAGCAGCTGGCTTGGGGGAGCTGCCCTGAAGCACTTGCGTTGTGAGCAACTGACTTGTGCCAACTGTCTAGTGGCAACCGCATTATGGACAACTGCCACGCGGGAAATGCCTTTGCTGCAACATCCCTGCGGCACCTGCATTGTGCCCGTTTGTAGTATCAGAGTTTTAAAAAACTGCCCAACGGCAATTGCCTTGTGATGACCTGCCCTGTATTGACAGTTTAGATGTAGCTGCCTTGCGGTAACCGCCTGCTAGGCAACTGCAATGCTTGAAGCTTCTGAGGACGACTGCCTTGTAGCAAATATCGTGAGAAAACTACTCCGGAGTAACGGCGTTAGGGCAACCCTGTGGAAAATGCCATACGCCAACTGCTTTGAGATATACCTGCGCTGTTGCGACTGACTTGGGGCTTCTATCTTGTAGCAACTGCTTGGGGTCAACTGTGTTGTGCTGAGTGCTTTGCGGGAAGCTGACTTGTGGCAGTTGCCTTAGCGAAACTGACTCGTAATGCTTTGTGGGCAACATCCTAGCGAAAATTGCGCTGCGGAAACTGTACTACAGTAGCCGCCTTCTGGAAACTGCATTGTAGCAATTGCCTCGTGGCAACTGGCCAGTGGCAACAATCCCTTAGGGACTGCCGTTTGGGTCACTGCGTTGCGATAGCTTCCCCGTAGCAACTGATCTGTCGAATCTTGAAATCCTTCACACAGGACAGTTGCCTAAGAGACTGTTACTACAAGGCAGTTATCACAAGTCATTTGCCTTAGGACAGTTGTCCCAAAGCCATTTACAACCAGTTGGTTTCCGTTGGAAAGTTAAAACAAGGTAGTTGCCAAAAATAAATTGTCACAGGGCTGTTTCAGCAAGGCATTTGCCTCGGGCAGTTGTTTATAAGGCGGTTGCTACTAAGCAGTTGCCCCGAAGGGTTGACACAAGGCAGCTTCATCCAGGCAGCTCCCTTTAGACGTCTAGCCAGTTGCTAGAAGGTCTTTACCCTAAGCCCTATGACGCAGGGAAATTGTCCCACAGGGGATTACTACAAGGCAGTCTCCCCACGGCAGTTGCCTCGAAGCAATCGGCGCAAGGCAGATGCCGTTAGGCATTTGTCACTAGGCTTTTGCCAATAAGCTTTCGCCACTAATTGTAAGTAGTATTGGCAAGTGTGTCTTTCTCCTTCTTGATTCGTCCGTTTCTCCGCTCCATCATGTTTTTGATCACACTTATGAGGGCCATTATGAGGGTCGTACCATTGTACGCCTTCTAACTTCTCATACAATGAATATATAAAGCTGATTATTGCCAAATAAAAATTTCTCAACTCATTGTTGTTATGTGTAATCGTTCTTTCTTCCACCCATCATTATCTGCCACCAACGGGTCCACTACGGTGTGATTTAGTGTGCTAAATTGACCCATGTATTATTACAGGAAATACGGTAACGGTAACCTTACATGAATGTAGAGTGTGGAATCGCACACATCATGAAAATATATGTGAATTTGATACGTATGTAGTGATTTGAGATTGTTGTTGCTGCTACTCCGATATCAACAGAGCAATTAGTTAGAATTTGTCTGCATAAATTTCGACTGAGGATCTCCCTATCCGCTATATGTAATTAGCTTACCAAAGTCGCAGTTAGATCACGTAACTGTTAATCGTGTTAAACATTTTTATTTATTAAAGATTGAAATTACATAAGTTATACTAGAACCCTTGACCTCCGGCATAGCCTACGGCCCTTTAACCCCCGACTGGCTTGGCGGGATTCCTGCCTGCTGTAGCTGTAGTATTGGTTGGCTCGTTTTCCGCCAGGTACTTTGAATTGGGTATATGCTTATCCATTGACAGAAAGTCATAGAATAAGTTTTTTCGATGCTTTGGCAAAAGGACGAAAATCTTAATTTTTATTTTGTCGTAGTACAGGTTCCAGGAGCTCATAATTATTTTGAAAAAACATCCCAAATTGAAGGCAATATATTTGCTTAAATGTTCAACCTCATTTGAGACAATCAATCAAACCATTAGTGCCGTAATTAATCAATGAATCTTTAAACTCCAACTGACCTGTTTGAATGCAATGTGCCTGTTTGATCCAAGAAACACCAGCGCCACCGCAATTTCATTTCAATATTGGACACACTTATGTGTACGGGAAACATAGGGAGTGAGATAACTACTACTCTAATAGCTATGGTAGTGGTTTGTGTGTTTTAGCACGCGGGTCTGCTGTACTACCATCGATGAAGAAGGGTGGCAGTAAACCACTAATACTAATTAGTATGCCAATAATTGAAAATAAAGATAACAGCAACTGTAATTTATTATGGTAACTAAATAAAAGTAACTGCCCAATGGAAACTGCTAGGTGGCTACTGCCTAGTGGCAACTTCCTCTGGGAAAATTTCTCTAAGGTATTTGCCAACTGATAGTTTCCTAGCTGCAATTGCGTGGTGGTAGCAGCCAGGTGGCAACTGCCAGACGGCAACTGCCAAATGGCAACTGCCAGGTGGCAACTGCCAGACGGCAACTGCCAGGTGGCAACTGCCAGGTGGCAACTGCCTGATGGCAATTGCTTGATAGCACCTGCCTCAAGGCAACTGAATTATAGCAACTGCCTGGCTCCAGGATTGAGAGGCAAGGTAGTCCAGAGGTCTAAGGGCCGATGCTTTGCACCGATGGTCGTGGGTTCAATTCCCACTCGGGTGTATATCTTGAGGTAGATTATTCTTAAACGCCCGCCTCCTCTTGTGTGTGGTGGCTATGACCTTTAAAGCTAACTTGGCTCTGTGTTAGTACAGGGTAAGCTAGCCACACCATGTCCATTCCTGGAACTCAGTGTTATTAATACTGTTCGAATGTGACAATAAACCAATTACTTTAATTTACAGCAACTTCATGATTGTAACTGTTCGATGGCAACTCCACGGTGGCAAATACATAAGGTATAATGCCTGGCAGCAAGTACCGTGTAACAACTGCCTTTTGGTGATTGCCTGGCCGCAACTGCGTGGTGGTAGTTACCTAGTGGCAACTACACTGGCTGATGACTCTTGCTAGGTGAATGCTGCAGATGACACCCACTAGATGGCAACTGCAACTGCCAGGAAGTCCCTTCTTCATGACCCATGCCAAATGACACCGATCAGGTTACATCCCTGATAAAATCAAGCTTTTACGAAACCCGCTAAGGCATAGTCCATAAATGATGTCAACCACTAAGTGCGCGGCCTGAGAAACCTCTCCATTTAAGCCCATGTTAAAAAATTCTATTGTTATGGTGGGTGACTCCATCAAAAAAAGGCATGTTATTGACGACATTATCAATATATTGACATCAAAAATATAATAGAAGTAGTTTTCGTTTTTTCTTGTGAACATTGATACAATATGTATATACAACTTGGCTGAAAATATCAATTTGCTCTTCGTTTGGCGTGTGAATATTCATTAATACTGAGTCAGTAATAAACAGATAGATGCATATTATGTGATGAAAACTCCAAAGAAATACCGTATTATGTATTCTCCATACTTTTACGTTGTAAATAAAATATTCATAGCCATGCCAATGCAATAGAGGTAAATAAGACATTTAAAAATGCGAATGGAACACACAGGACATGTTTCTTTTCTTTACTAGATTACTCATACTATTAATAATATTGTATGTATGTGTATATCTAGCTTCAAACCCTTTTTTGCTTTTGCTTGGTGTGATCGAATCGACCAATCGGAATCGTGGTTGTACTTTAGTAGTAGAAGTAGTAATGATAATAATAGGTACTACGCATGTTCATATGCATATGCGTATGTACTTATATGGCAGTCTATACAAATACATTTTATATTAATTAAATATATCATTGTTACATAGATTATTGCATATTAATTAATGACTTGTGGCAATGTGTTTGCTTTATTTTCCTAAAACATGTACCTTAACACTGAAGTGCACTTGACTATACCAATAGTCTAACATTGGGACTGGGGGGAAATGTCAAGGGGTTCAGCATGAGGGAGAAATGTCCGGGAGAAAATGTCCGCATACCATTTCAGCTTGGTTTGAGTATTTTATTATACGGCCCTGGTCTTAAATACGGCCCGAGTCTTCAGTATATGCTTGAACCCCCCCAATATACTAAGCGGCCTAGGCATAATCATTCATGGAAGCATCAAATTCAATTTCAGCCTCATGGGTCACCTATATTACGGTCAATCAGGCTCAACTGTGAATTGATGTGAACTGTTATTTGATAAATCATGTCCAGGTCGGAAAGTATTTCCCAACTTCAGTAAGTGTTGCCCAACTAGACTTCAGTAAGTCATGCCCCACTTTGGTATATATGACAAGGGTGCGGTTTTAAAGAGACAAACGCAGCTGAGGCCTTTATAATTAGGTCCTATTGCAGCCTACTCCGGTAAGTTATGCCCCTGTGTATAGTATTATGATTTTTATAACATGAAATACTAATTTATTATTAATAGGGAGCAGACAACAATGTATGTAAGAAAGAACGATTACACATCACAAGAATATAGTCTCACTTTGGGAATTGGGGAAAAATGTCCGGGGGGGGGATGCCCGGGTGAACACGTTGATAAAATCTATGCCATGATCAGTTGAGTTTTTGTTGTTTGAATTAGTTGGCTGAGTGAATTATGGTGTACTCTTAAATTAATCACTATCTATTTTCCTTAGTGTTGAGTTGTGTTACTTGCGGTTAATTTAATATTAATATAATTGATGAGAGTCATGGCGTAAACGATGCCATATTAATAACAGGTGAGATCACTCAACACTAGGAACAACAGGTCAAATAGTTTATGATTGAATCATTTGATTCAGCAAATTGAATAAATAATGACCATGGATGTTTTAACACTACTTTGCATAGGTTGTAGTTGTAGTATTAGTAATAAATTACTAATTAAATATTCTAAGTATGTGGAATTGAAACAATAATCGAAGCTTAAACGATATTAAATTAATAACAGGGTAGATTACTCAACAGGATGAATGAAATACAGATTGCGATGACTGGGTCATTTTATTCAGCTCTGAATAAAAACTTTAACCATAGCGTCACCTTTAACTACTTACTGCTTTAAATGAGGCATTTTTCCTCAAAACATCGACTAACTACTGACCATGGCTCTGTTTTCAACTGCTGCCTATTAGGTAAAATTGAAATATAAGTAATTATAAATTTCAATCATAATATGCAGCTAAAAATATGATATTAATGGCTTTCATGATAGTAAAGTAACCCCATGGAATATCACTTAACACTATAAGAATGACAGATAATATAGAGTGTGATGATTGAATCATTTGATTCAGCAAATTGAATTAAATATTTGATAAATATTCACTAATTATTACGATCTTTTAAATTTTAATAAACTGACGTTGGATATTAATACCTAAACAGCTATTATTATTTCTTAGACACAGCATAGCATAATAATAATATCGTGGGGCCGAATACGGTGGGGCCGAATAATACTAGGGACCGAGAATGAGAGGGACCCGACCTTTCGGGGCCGAATACAGTGGGGCCGAGGTGAGCAGGGCCAACTACTGTCAGTACCGTGATGATTGAATCATTTGATTCAGCAAATTGAATTAAATATTTGACTAAGGAAAGGAACTTGTTAACACTACTCCGCATCGATTATAATTGCTGTATCAGCAATAAGGTATTACAACCAAGCAAATGAAACAAACATTAAATAAGATAGTAGCTGTAACGATATTAAATTATTATCAGAGGATATAATTTAACACAAGGGTTGATAGACGATATAGATTGTGATTATTGAGTCATTTGATTTCGCTTTGAATACTAACTTTAACCATGGACGTTATGAAAACTACATTGTATCAGTTGTATTTGTAGTATTAGTAATTATAAGTACTACAAGCATGTGAAACTGAAACAACAATAAATAATCGAAGCTTAAACGATACTAAATTATTAACAGAAGAGATCACTCAACGCTGGATTTTGTGATGATTGAGCCATTTAATTTAGCTTAGAATGAAAGCTTTAACCATGGCTTCGCTTTTAACTTTTTACTGCTTGTACTATTGAAAATGATTAAGTAGTCATAATATGAAAATAAAACAAGTTAATCACGGTCTAAACGACATTATAATAATTTATTTAACCCGTGAGAAAAGTGAGCTCTTCATTGATGACGAGAAGGTGATGGTCAATATAATAAGGGACTGTTCATAAATTATGTCATGGGTAGGGTCAGTAAGTCTAATTGGGTATTGATGACATGCCAAGTTAAAGATAGCCATTTACGCAATGCTTAAGAGGGTGAAAAAGTTGGTGGGTGAGTCTAAATATATGGTAAATTTGGGTGACGTCGTTTACGTCTTGCCCCAGAGCCGAGAGTAGAGAGACTTCAATGTTTGATTCCAAGTTCCATATCAAGTTCCATACCAATTCCGTTCCAATCCTATTCCATCCCCATACCATTTGAATTGACGGTATATAATACGCCATAGCTGATGGTTCGGATGTGAGCGGCGTGACCAGATTTGGATCCGGAAGAACAACAGTTTTGTCTGCTCCACGTTCGCCTCATTATGATGTGCCACCTCCAATTGTCAGAGAAGAAAATAAAGTAAGTTGATATTTTAATTGTTATAATTGTAGAGGAAGCAAAACAAGCCATTTGTAATTTAAAAAATTAAAAAATTCAGTTTACTATGTTTAAAAGTGAATAAATTGTTAGTGAAGAGTCAAAACTTTCTATATCTAATTCATTATTTTTTAAATAAGTCAAATTAGGATAATTTAAAGTGATGTAGTTATTTAAAGCAGTTTCTTATAGTTTTGAAAATGACGTCTGAAATTGCAAAATGTTTTTTTATTATGTTTTTAAAAAGTTTAGTTGGCTTTTCCAAAACTTATTTTGCTTTAATTTTATTTTTGAGGGTCACTCAAATGCTCGGGAAATAAGATGGCACAGAAAAGGGACGCCAGCAAAAAAGGGAGAAACGGTTAAAATTGACATTTAATTGTCAAATAGGGGACGAGTTATTTTCTGGGACAGATAATTTAATTTAGATTTATTATTGTGTAATGTTTCTTATTATATATTAGGCATATTTTATGCTTAAATCTATTAAAAAATCATTAGGATTGATTTAGCACAAATTATGCTTAATTTCTTGTGTTAGAAAATTAATTTTAAAATTATTGTTACCCTATTTTAGCCCTATTTCTTATAACTGTAGATGGCCATTCAATAGAAAGCGAGACACCAAAGGTAACATTTAAAATGAAGCTGCATATGTTTAACAACATAATATTATGTAGCAGTATATTGTAAATGAAGAAACAAAATAATGTATACCTATTTAAAGTTATTTATTTATTCATTAAACGTTAATTTTTATAAAATTATTATGAAAATTGTCACATGTTCTATTTACATCTTTTTCTAAATTGAGACAAATGTTATTAAATTGTTTAAGAAAAGCCTATTATGCTGTATCTACATGTTTTTAAAAAATTACAAAATGTTCTATTTACATATTTTATGAATTTTAAAATATACCATATTGGGTTTTAACATGCGTAAAAAATGGTATATACATTTTTTGTGATACTTGACACATTTTGTTATTAGCGGATTTTAGTTTTACTTAACAGGAATATATGTATAGGTCATATTGTTTCTTCATAGGCGATATGGATTTGTAAAAGTAGACGGGGTTGGAAGGTAAGAATGTGGATGTGGTCATTAGACGGTTTTTTTGTAATATAAGAAAGGGAGCGTTCACAAATGATGTTATCCCATTTGGCTAATTTTCTAAACTACCTACCCCTCGCTATCCATGTTAAGCACAATCGTCACTTTTAAGACCTTTCTACCTACCCAAGCGATGATATCATTTTTGGACGCTCCGTAATTTAATATAGAAATAATATTATGTAGTAGGTATATTCTGTGTACTATAGCTTAATTATTTATTTAATTGCAATAACTTTTCAAAATTCATCATTTTAAAAAATAATAATATAAAATATATTTAAAAATAGTAAAATAATTTTTGTTTATGGTACCAGAGATTTTTAAATAAATATAAGAACAACAATGTCGTCAATTCAAGTAATTTAAATTGGTGTTATATTTAGTTATATTGTTTAAATTTGAATTTAGGATCTGAGATATGCTTTACATTCTAAAACCAAAGTAGCGTAGTTTGCATTTTTGTTAGTCTGAAAACGATGTAGATAGAGTATTTTGCAATTTAATATTACTTAACATAAAATATTGTATTTAGAGTATAGGCTGACTTTAATTATTCATTTATATTTTAGAAATACATAAGTAACGCATTTATTCATTTTTGAAATTAGTAGATATAATCTAAGAGCATATATTATGTAATGCATTTCAAACATATCCTTGGAAATCTGATAAGTGCGTGGGTGGTAAATCATGTCTAGTCATTGAGTAGAATTGCATGTGCGTGGAATTTACTGCAATGAATGAAGTCTGGCTGTAGGCATGGAATGGAATAGCAAGCTGTGGCATTTTGTTTGTATAGAGGGGCTGCGGTGTCTGCATAAATTATGTGGTGAGCAAATATACCAATTTACGCTATGCATTTTATACATACATTTTATACTGCATCTAATGTAATTTATGCGGTGCTTCTTGAAGCGAGGCAGGCTGAGACTAGAACTGACACTCTGCTTTTGTTTTGTAGGTACTTAGGTAGGTATTTGGAACGAAGTAATCACAGAATTACTTATTTTGGAATTAAGTTTGATTTGTGTTTGGCTGTCTATGAATATGGGTAAGTTTTTTATATACTTGATTCATAAAGGTGTAAAATGTTTTATTAATATGTTTTAAAAAAGTGAAAAATGTTTCATATACTTGAATTATGAGAGTGCAAAATGTTTGATTTACATGTTTTGAGAAAAATGGAAAATGTTTCATGTCCATGTTTTGAAAAGTCCTAATATTCTTTTTATACATTTTTTAAAATTGCGAAATGTTTCATTTGCATGTTTTTTTAATTCAAGCAGCGGGGGCTGCCTGCGTTGGATGCATCATCCGGCTTTGCTAGTGAGCAGTACTAGGCACAATATGAAATGGATTTTTAACTATTTTGTTTTAATATTTTTAAAGCTACGTGTAGCGAATGCGTAGGAAGTGAAGATTTATCCAGATGGGGACAAAAATTTATGCGCGCAATTGATGACATCAAAGATTGCCCACCGGAGCCAATTAATTATCGTACGAAGCTATTAAAATCATTTTATTAATGAAGAGTTTTTTGGCAAACTGCGATAAGTCAATTTTCTTTTGTATTCGTTCGCTTTGATACAGCGCAGCCATCAAATTGATATTACTGATTTAACTTCAGGGGTGGACTAGTCATAAGCAATTTCGGGAAATTCCCGATGGGCCTCCAATTCCTTATACATTACTTAAACGGGAGCCTTGGGCCCTTTGGCTCAGCGTGGTCCCCTTGATCGCTAAACCTAGTCATTAATAATTCCCAGGCCCTAAAAGTAACAAGTCTGCCCCTGTTTTTATTAGAATGAAATTCAACTTTGAACATTTAGCACATTTAACTTTCAACTGGTTTGAAATAATTTTTACTTAAATTTTGTGCCAAAGTTTATACCTGAGGTTAATTTAGTAATGAAATCAAAGTATAAGTTATTGGAACGAGAGCATACAGTACAGCCGTAGTAATGGTTTCGCTCTGTAGTTAAAAAAATACATTTTTTAATCTAGGCATTACTGTAGGAATTCCCATTGCTGCTGTAGTTGAAATTGGCCTTGTTCTTGGAGCAGGGATTTTTTTTGTTCGCCGCAGTGGACGCTGTGGTGGCCGTGGTGAGCGTCGGGAGCTGGTGAATGAGGAATCCCATTGTCACTCGAGAACCCGTTGTATGGAATTAATTCGGATCTCACTCCACAATCAGGGCAACCCCAGCAACAACCACAACAACAACAACAACAACAAATTAAAGTTGAAGCTGAAGATGCAACGGGAGGGGAATTGTCTGAACAGACAGATCAGCAACAACAAAAACTACAGCAACAACAACAACTGCAGCAACAACAACATCCACAGCCTCAACAAATCCAACTTAAATGTGAACCTGTGGGGTTCGATTTTTCTTTTGAAAAGGAAGATGATGCTACCCGCTATCCCAATGGCCCTTACCCTATTTTCCCCGAAGAAGATGCTGATCAGGCATTTTTAAATGTTTTTTCACAGGATGAAAATGAGAAGGAGGAGGAGATCGAATTCGAGCGGAAATAATAATAAAAAAATGTAATATTAATACTAATGGTTGTAAGAAATTTGCTACTCAGACTTTTGCTACCCAAGCCCAAATTAATAAATTCATGCAGGCGCTTGATCAAAATAAATTAAAGAAGCAATAGTGTCCTGAATAATTAAATACATGCACATGAACTAATGAAAGTATTTTTGTACCAATGTTTAGTAAATTACTATTTTGTGCTCGGGTAGCACACGTAGTTTGTTAGTAAGCAAACAATGTTTACGGATTAAATATCTGTAGTGATAGATGAAACTATGTGTGTGTGGCAGTATATAGCTTACTTTAAACTATGTCAATAAAAATCAATAATGTTGAAAATATGACTAACATATGTAACTTTACTGAAGAAGCAGTTTTTCTTTTCTCATGTAGTAAAAAGGTCACCACTTCAGATTTGTTTCATTCCTTCGATTTAGTTTCTTTCCCTCAGTATTTTCCAGTATATAGGGATGAGCTTATATTAGTATTTACATATGCAATATTATGGCACAGCTTTTGAATACTATTGTAATTGAAGTGTAGCACATATACATGTTATATATCGTTTGTGAAGAACTAAAATTACCAATATCGATTTTCAGCTAAAAAAAATCCCCTATCTACAAAAGATTTGAAATGTCTTGAAAGCATTTATATAGAACATTTTGCACAGTTTAAACATGGAAACAAAACATTTTGCACCTCTTTTAAAAATGGAAATAAAGCATTTTGCACCATTTCAAAAATATGGAATTAGAACATTTGTACTTTTTAAACACGAAATCAGAAAATTTTACACCTTTTCGCATACCGTATTTACTATTTTATAATACGGGATGTAAAATTCAAATTCCGACCTCCAAGACCCGTGTACCAATAAAGGCCCGTGTATTATTACAGACCTATGCACTACCATATAAAAAATGTTAAATAGACCCGTACTCATATCTCTCATACCCATGTACTAATACAGGCCCGTGTACAATTACGGACCTGGTCTGAAGTAGGTAATACGGTATATGGAATTAAAACTTGCACTTTTTAAAAAAATATAGAATAACAACATTTTGCATCTTGTTAATAAAATGCAAATAGGACATTCTACATTTTTCAAAAGCTTTTTATTACCATTTTACGCATGTTTCTCACTTTGTTTTTATGATATAGCTCATTTTGATAGTAGCTTAAATTGGATATGGGTTATTTTGGTTCCTTACTGACGATATTATGTACTATACAGATAATGAAAGCCTAATATAATACTGCTGTTACGAATGAACTGAAATGTTGTATGATGAAGCAAAACCAAAAAAACTAAATAATTTGTATTTTTAAAAATTATTATTTACTTTAACATTTATAATAATCTTTTAGCAATAAAAGGTAATAACTATTTTTCCTCATGAGCTTTATCTAAAAATATAAAAATAGATATAAATAGTTTGTTTTGATTCTTCATTGATGACAGAAGTGGAGGCTTCTTAAGTACATTTTCACATGCAGCTATAAATTTGTATATAGTTGTAGGGATTTCGTTTCCTTTCTGTATATATATAGTGTGCATGCATTTACGGATATACAGAGTACAAACAAATTAAATTTCTATTATCCCTATTAATAATTCCACTTGTAGTGGCAAATTTTATCAGTAGGTAATAATATAAAAATATACTTATTGCTTGAGCGTATGACTAGACTATACATAATTCCGTGTCTGTGCAGTACAAAGCTATAATAGGATTAGGAATTCTACCTAAAGCTTCAAGAATTGAACGTCCATGCCTAGGTGGTAATAATTGCGTGACTGACTGTTTTTGTAAGCTTATAATATATGTGAGTTATATGCCTAGTAGAATTATTACAAACGAAATGTCGTATGTTTGGTGGCGAACCCAGAGTTGTATGAAATTTGGGATGATGAGACTTCAGGTCGTAAATCTGTTGCTTCAACATCCGTAGATGTAGGTAGATGCAAAAATCCCTAAATAATGAATTTTACAATCTGGATTGATGCAGTGTAGCTAATGGTGAAAATGACAATAATTCCACTAGTGGACTCAAACCCAAAACCAACACTTCTATAAAATAATAAATAGGATTTATTTTAACTAATAGAAAATGAAGGTACTTTTAATGTATAGTTTACAATTGAAAGTGGTAAAAGATACAGGTGGAGCAGTTCAGTTTGTAAGTCTGGACTGCAACAGAGTTGGATTGAAAGTCAGAGATTTTTGGCTGAGTTGTGGCGATGAGAGCTTGAAAGCGTGGTCATGCCACATGGCTGATGAAATAGAAAGTCGGCATGGTTGGACCGCATGGTAAATTCGAAGTTTCCAGAAATATATATGTAAGTTCTAGTAATACAAATATTGTAAAAGAAATTTCAGTCCACGCGGACTGCACAACCGAAGACAAGAAACTTACATGAGTTCAAGGATGATCTGGCCGGAAATGTAAAGAATGCAGAAATTAACATATTGATAAGTGACCGAGCCAGATCGAAGAATACAGTTATACATAGAATGTAAGGAATGAGGAAAGTCAGGACTAAATTACTATTTCTATAGTCATAACTTACAGATATGTGACATCTCGGCCGATGTCGAATGATTCTTAATATTACACTAATATGAACATCAGAAACACATTAAATATGAATAATTAATGCTGGCATTTCAACTCACAATTTGTGAAGTTGAACAAACTTATAGGGGTAAAATAAAATATATCAAAGCTTCGGTTCAATACCGAACATCGTATCTACTATGTAATATAAGGTTCAGGTTCAGCATAATATTAGTTTGGTACTACGTAGTAACTACCTACAAATAATGTAAAATCAACTAATTTGGAATTTTTCTTAGTTTATTGTAGTGAGAGTACGAGAAAAGAGGGAGTGAATGTTCTTATACGTAAAAAAATGTACTATACAGTTTTTTAAATGGACTATCAAGTGACTTGTATTTTGTGTGCTTACTGTAGGCGCAATTTGTTTCAGCCTCCAACGTGTACGTCATATACTCTATTAACTTGTACTACATTTAAAAATAATAAAAGTGACGTGAGCTTTATTTTAAAAAACAACGAATTTTTTAGTTTGCATGCAGATAATCTCAAAAAATTAATTAATAATATCTAGCCAAGATTAAACGACGTAAGTAGTGCATTTAAGCACAGAGAGCACGGATTTTGTTTATTTCGAGATATTGAAAAACAATAAGCAGTTTGGAAAATCAAAGAACAACAGAAATTATATTTTACGTGTAGTGGAAAGTCATGTAAAGTTTTTTATCAGTCTGTGAGAGCATTAAAAACTTCATTTTTATCAGATTTTTTTATTGACACTGAAATCATGGACGTCACAAATATATTAATTCAGTGTGAACGAGAACAATTAGGAAAGCACACGTGCCACATGAATAAATTTCAACTTTGTTTTGAAGATATTGGATAACAAATAACAAAAGGTCTTACAATACTTGATGATAAAATAAAAACATTCGAAAAAATCATCCAAAATGACTTAGTTACAGATGAGATTTCAATTGAACACGGAAAAGGTATTTAGTTTAAAAATTTATATTTCACGTAATTGTGTGCATTGAAGAAAACAAGGAATAGGTACTATAGATATAATAAAAATAGTCAGATATTGATTTTTACTTTCAATTTATTAGTTTTATATTTTAAAGAAATTTTACCTAAGAAAAGAAGTTATTCCTATTTATTGAAAGAAAAACCTACGCACAAACATTTTTTACTGGTACTGCAAAAACAATTTGGAATACGAAACTTGAATAAAAGAGTCAGAAAGCCGAATATTAGGTCAGAATATAACACGAAGCCTAATAATACACAGAAAGCAAATATTTTTGATTTAAAGATGAAACATACAGTTGTAGCTACAACATCGACTACAAATAGTTTGAGTGGCTCACAAAAACAATATCGATCGAGTCAGCCAGCCAATGCAGAGCTTCGCACGCGTAAACCTAGTGCAGCTTCTGCTTTTGTCCCACAACATAAGAAATTTACTTCTACAAAGCAAGATGATGATAATTTAGAGGTTGAGCACTGTGAAATGTCCAATGCAACAAAAATCAGCTCTCCACTGTCCACAGTGGATACTTTGACATTTGATTACAAGCGCCTAGTGTCGTATAAATCAAAATTCTTTTTTCCACTGAAGAAAAATCATGTAAGCAAACTGACGCAGCAACTACCCAAGAAGAAAATGAACATGTTTTAGCAACTACAGTCATTAGGCCTGTGACGCCTGTTATTGAACCGTTCTCACCAGTACACTTTAATGGGATTTCAGCAGTTCCAATTGCTTCTAAACCATCAATAGAAGGTAAAATACTATTTTACTTTTCTTTTCTATAATTTTAAGCTTTCCATCTAAATATAGCTTGTTGCATATTTATTTATTTTTGAAACGTTTGCGTTTTTTTAGTTATGCACACACTGATTAAAAATACGAATTTTCAGAGCAATGGCACTCGTCAACTTAAACGTCAAACTAAAACCAATATAGTTATGTTGAATAGCAATTTGCGGTATCGTCACATTCTTTCAAAGCCTACGACTGGTGAAATCCCTGGAGTCAAGTCAAATAATAAATTAATACAGCATAGGCTCAATATTGAGTCAGTAAAAACTCCACTAATTACTAAACCAGTAAATAACCCAATCACTAGGAATCTTGGGCAGTTCATTTCAACGTCACAGACACCACAAATATCGCTGCCAGTTAGCAATTTAGTTGATCTTGTGACTATTGCAGCTGAGGATTTAGGGGAAAATACAAATTTCAATACTTACGATACAGAGTCAACCAACCAGATTACAGCTTCGACCAATGAACTGGCTACATTAGCTAAAGATATTACTGAAGATTCACCAGTTACAAATTGAGAACAAATATCAAAACCCGAATCGGATGAAAATTCGCAAGAAACTGATACGAGTGAAAATACACAGATAACTTCTTGCACGAAAGAGAAAGAGATTTCGAATCCTTCAACGCCTGAAGAAACAAGGCAAACTAAGGATGCTGAAAATGTGACTGAAGTTAAAGACGAATCAATGAATATAAATACAGTACATGCAGATGGGCAGGATTCAACTAACATCAATACTGTACAACACAATACATCACCGCCATCTTGCGAAGGATCAGTAGACGGCACTGCCTTGCACGTTGCAGTTTCATCACCTTCACCGTCAGTTTCTTTGTTTCACCGTAGAAAACAAAAAAAGCAAAATAAAATTGATAAGAAAAAACAAAAACAAGAAAAACGTGAAGAAAAGAAAAAACGCCGTGATGCAAAAAAACTAGAACGAATACGAAAATGAGAGAAAAAACAGAAACGTCGTGAAGCAAAAAAGCAGGAAAAAGAAAAAAATAAACAAGAAAAAAACAGAAACAGCAGCAGCGCAAATTAAAAAATGGTATTGGTGATAGCGTTGCCGAAGACAAAAGACAATTTCACTCAAGCTTTAGTTCAGACAGTAGTAGTAGTACTTCATCGCCGTCCTCTTCAAGTTTTGACAGTGACTAACTAGTATGTGAATTGATGAAAATGCGTAGTCATATGAATGAATATTAAAAGTATATCAGTGATGATCATTTATTATAGGAACAAAGGTTCAAAATTATGCAAAACGTTGCAAATGTAGATTTTTATATAAAAAGGAAGAATTTTAAAACACATTTATTGAATTTTTAAAATGCACGTGACATATCATGTTTATAGATTTCTACTTTGTTATTTTAAAGCTGGTACCTAAACTTTCTATTTTTGTACTTTAAGTACTCTAAGCATTGGATTTTTTATACTGTTATTCAAATTTAAAATTTAATATATTTTGGTTGTTTACTATGAAACAATTTATAAGATTGAAATTCTAGTTTTTCTACTTTGATAATTAAACAGAATAACTGAATACCAGTATTATATTCAAAAAACTAAAAAAAATTCTTCTATAAAATCTAAATACTGTTTATTCTACAAATACTATCATTTGATTTAGTTTCATATACGTTTATTGTGTAAGTATATTTTATGCATTTTTTACTTTATTTGAAATATTTTGCTCAAAATGCACTATGACTACAAGAAATTTGACAATCACAACATTAAACTAATAATCGACTAATCATTGACTAACATTTACTACATGTTGCTGTAATTTTGTTATTCAGCAAAAAAACATTCTTTGTTCTAAGGAATGGGAGTAGGTTTTATACTCACGTTTTGGTTTTCAGGTTCTCCAGTTTCCCCATCTTTTTGGATTTGGTCTGCAAGCAAGGTATCAATAACTGTTTCGTTATGATTTTTTTTCAGGCATACATTTTTGGACTTCTTCAGCAGAGCAGTAAAACGTGCTTCAAGCCTTGTGTCAGACAACGACGAAGATTGCCCTCAGATGGATCCAGAGGACGAGAAATTTGATTTTGTTTATTCAAATATGTAACCAGATGTATCATATTTGTGTAGGTAAATACAATTGTACTTCCACCCCAATTGTTGTATTGCATGTCAACCGAATCAGGGATGTTTTCATTTAACAGCACACTGTACATTCCTGTTTGCTGGTTCAGAATCAATCTCATTCGAATTGATTTTAACGTAATGTCCGGGTATCGCCAAAACTCTGTTTTTGCTTGCGTGCTAAACCATGGCTGTTCAAATGCTCGTTCAGGTTCTTTATCGTCAAAAAATGGAATGAGTTGAGTAATTCCTCGGCCAGAGCTTTGGTGATTTGAAATTTGCTTTAAGATTTCTTAAACAAATGCAATTACACTGTGGCTTTCGTAGACGCTGAATCATATTCTGGAATGGTCTTTTGTTTCATTGTGTTTACCAAAGTTATAGAAATAACAGCCAATGGAAATGTCAAAAGCAATTTTTGCTTTAATTATTGTTCCAATCTATGGTATAGAAATAATTTGTATTATTAGATTATTATTTAAGTTTGTTTTTCTAAATATACTAAAATAAAAGACTTTACCGTTTCTGCATCTTCGTGTTGGAAAAATTCCTATTGTTAAAAGTTGATGTCAGAAGGAAACAGCTCTTCTACAGTAATATCAAAAGGATTTTCATTGATTTCAGGTTGAGTTCTTTTTGGTTTTATGTAACTGCTTTGCCCGTAATTGAACAACTCGTCAGAAATTTCTTGTAAGTGCTGTGTAGAAGGCTTGGGTTTTGATTTTTGTTTTTAGGATACTTTAACGTGTTGTAAAGGAAGTTAACTTAATTCTAAATTTAAAAAAAAGAATGTTGAGCTTACACACAGGTTACATCAAATATATTTTAAACAAGATAAATAAAAAAAATAATATGAATCTAACTTCGTTTTCCATTTTGGCTAGTCCTGAATTCAGAGTTCTTCGAATCTATTTCAATAGCTTGGAACACTTTGTTCAATAACTTGTAGCACAAGCAAGAGTAGTGTGGATGTACGATTCCACAGGGTCCCAAACATCAATAAATGTGGAAATACACAGTTACTGTTAAATTATACTTTTAACTCGCACTACAAACGTTTTAGTATTTTTTTCTATGAACAAGATTGGTTAAGCACTTAGAACTAATCAGCTATCAGTATTACGCTGCACAGGCGCAATAATATAAACTGATACTCCTTACTTCTGCGCATTATATGTTACACGTATATGAACGATAATTAATCAATGTACGCATGCACCATTAATTAGCATCGGTAAGTTAACATCATTCAAATACGCCCAAAAACACGTTTAAAATTGCCTTTACTTCAGAATTCTATCATGCGCACTGCTTAATTAAGTGTTAAAGCAGTGAAATAAAACTGCGTAGATGTCCTTTTATTGGCAGCGCATGCGGTAATTTTTCTACTTTATTATCAGGGATGGCAAGTTTAATAATAAAGATTCGGATTTGGACTCAGCTTTCTATATTATCAGCAATTTGGATTTAGATTAAGATAAAGATAAGCTAAATATATTATTTTGGATTTCGATTAGGCTTAGCTGAAAAAAGCCAAAACATCACAGATTTCGATTTTAATTTAGCTCAATCCAAAATTGCAAAATATTTAAAATTTTAAATTTCAATCCAAAAAGTTAAAATAAATGTACTTAGCTGTTTTTTATACGCGGAACAGTTAACGCTGTGTTTTTTAATAAAGCTGTATTATTGCGTGGTAAATTGTTATTAGTATAATATGAGAAACTAGAATATTCGGATAACTTGGTAAACATAAAGATTTTTCATGTTTTTATTATTACAAAATTTTAATAGCGGTATTGCTCCTAAAGCCCACGAGATGTTAATTAGAATATTTATTTTAATTAGTTTTATAACTGTGGGAATTATTTTATTGATCACAAATTTATTATTATTATTATTATAGTATTTATACAGCTTATGACTTTCAGGCATTGCCTATGTCCACTGTTTTCTAATACTCTTTGCTATATGAGCTGGCAGGGTGAATCAAGTGATGAAATCACAGGACCACTATAATGCATTGCTCAGTATTATATGTTTAAGTTTGAATTGTATTCGGTGCCTAAGTAACGGCCGCCCACATTGAGAAGCATAGATTATACTGGACTGCTCCAGACTAGTCAGAAAGTTTTCCCATAGAGTGGAGGAAACAAGACAAACAGTATTACATCCAACCAGCCGAGTTCTTCATGCTCAGCTGAGTGGTACTGTCTGTCCCGTCACCCACCAAAAGTTCCAATCACGTGTGACGCTATTCGAAAATAGCTAGTACTTGAGCTTCAGAGTGTAGAGAGAGAGACGAACGAATTTGTTGCTTACTATACCGAAGTACGCAGGGAAGCCGAAATCTCGCAAGACTCCGTTTAAGCCAACTACCTATGCACCGGAGATGTAAACATCTTCCGCATATCTGTAGTTGTACACACTAGCCCGCTTAGTTAGCTCACTCCGCCGCTCAGACCCAACTCCTCAGCCAAGCCTATCAACTTATTTTCTATTCCTATCGGAAAGGAAAGATCGGCTACCCCGGCGTGTTCAGTCAAGCCAACCAAAAGGAAAACAAGACTTATCGAGGACGGTGGTCGTCCACCCCTCGGCCACGGACCGGGTTTATTGATCACAAATTTAATCTAAAGCTAGCATTGAAACCATGAGAACTAAAAAGAACATTATTCACTTTATTGCGGCTTTTTACTAACAGCAATGCATTATTTTATTAACTGTAATAAAATATATACATTTTGATCAATCGAAGAAATATCCACTTAGAACTGTTTAGTTGAATAACAAATACTTTTTTGAAAAACTGCAATACAAATATGGTTCTATACATACTTGACTACATTAAATGAAGGCACATTGAGGGATGCGTCATGAGGGAGAGCGTAAGTTCCTTCTATTAAAAATTTGCACTCATAAGAAAGAGTGCAAGAGGCAAGTTTCAGATACCGTAAGGGTGAGCGTAAAGGTAAGTGCATACTATTTTATAGGCATACTTCATGGGGTGAGCGTCAGTGCAAAGTAAACGACCATCTATGCATATAGAAATCCTGGCTCGGCGGCCCAGTGGTTTAACTACTGAGCTGCTGGGTCGAGGAGTCGGTTGCGCTCTAGATTGGAGTCGGTGTTGGTGATAAAGCTTGGTATGCCAGTGGGAAGCTGAGCGGGGGTGAGAGTAAGAGTTTTAAAAAGTTTAGTGCAGGCTGAAACAATCCGTGGTGGTTATCTACCTAAAACGGCGTATCAGTACTGCTTAATAGTAGGTGCCTACTTTGCCTGACTTTCGTAAATTCAATGTGTAAACTTAAGATTTTTCCCGAAGCACTTTTATCCTAACTATACTACAAGCGTCGCTACCTGATAAAATTTGATACAGTTGCTCGCTGCTTGGTTGGCTTGGCGGAGCGTATTATAGTAGTGAGGACCGTGAGAAAGTCCTTTCAATTTCATTAGATACTCTGTTGAGCTTCCCCTTCGAAAGAGAAATATAGGCAATTGCAATGTCTGGTGTAAACCAGCCTAAATATATGCTTTCTCAGTGGTCCGCAGAAAAGGAGCGACTAAAACAAAATACCACAAGCGTAGGAAATTAAATAATGATGCGAAGCCCGATGCGATTTAGTATTATACTACTTCGCAGAATCTGTAAATCACACAGTAAAAATTGTACAGTGAGATATAACCCTAAGGTTGAAAATATCTAAACTCATACATCCATGCACACATACATACATACATACATACATACATACATACATGTAGAGGATTGGTAAAAACAGTTGAACATAAAAGTTTAAATTTGCCGCAAGCCGAAACGAAAAGCCAAAAAAATTTAGCTTACGGATTCAGCTTCCTGTAGAAAGGATTCAGATTAAGATTAAGCTAACAGATATTTTGATTTTCAGATTTGGATTTAGATTAAGCTTACTAAAAATTTTGGCTTAATTCAGCTTTCAGATTCAGATAATGCTTAGGCTTGCCATCCCTGTTATTATATAGAACCGCAAGTAGTAAATCGTATCATTTGGTGGACCTTCATCGTTTTGACTGCATGGTTAACAACTTTAATAGTTGTGACTATAAATACAAATAAAATGAAAGCCCCTTCATCTAATTACGATACGTATACTTGTGTCAGATCAATTCTTGGGCCCTGTACAAAAAGTTACTGTTTCACCTGCCATAAGCTTGTTATATTTGACGACGACGATCCTACAGCCCAACTGCTTTTTGACAATTACTTTTTAAAGAAATGGAAAAGTGAAGGTTGCAATACGGTTAAAGATAAAGAATTTGAAGCGGCTCTTACTTTGTTGTCGTTAAAAAAACCTAATGTGCTGCCACTTTCCAAAGACTACGCCAACCAATGTGCAGTTTGCCAAGTTGAGCTGCTTACTATTCGATTATACGAACCATAATTGATACGGCGCACGGTAATAATAATTTCCGTTGTAAGTCTTGTCAGCTACAAAACAAGTTTTCACTCCGATTTCTTAAGAAAAATACGGGGATCTACGTAAAAAAAGATCACCGTTCAGTCCATGTGTCCATCAAACGACATAGGATATTTCTTAGACGCAGTTGTTGCGATACGACTCACAAGGAATATGTGTTTCGTCGTATATTCAACGAAGTTCCACATAAGTTCAAGGACATTTCAGATCTTGTCTTGAATTATGACGACGAATTAGAATCGCCTTTAAGTTCCAGTGAAAGTGGCAGTGATAGTTCAGAAGACGATGATGACCAACAATGGGAACTGGATTTGGAGTGAATACTAAGTATGAAGGAACCTAGTAACAATCATACTAACGTTAGTTGTAAGGGCAGTATTATTGGGAAATGCAGTGAAAAAAAAAGTTTTTGTATTCAGTGCTATGATAATATTATACTGACACCTGTTGACAATAGCCAGCGAAAATACAATTACTGTCGAGACTGTTTCATGGAATTATTCATAAAGACACATATTATATTTTCAATGGGTAGCAAAAATTTAGTAACAGCTAGTTCCTCGTGTTATTTTGCCGCTACAACAGATAAAAGTATTTCAAAAGCAGAGTTAAGTAAACGTGTAAAGTTCCCAAATAAATGTTTTAGTTGCGATAAAGAACTCATTGTAGTTGATTTCCCTAGTCTTGGAATGAATATTAGGAACGACAGTTTCAGATGCCCTAAATGTAGAATAAAAAATCTGCACATCTTACGATTTCTAAAAAAAGCAATAAAATGTACATTTTGACGGCAGTTCAAGAAGAATGCACTGCTTATCTAATACTGACGACGAAGAGCGTATTTTTGGTATGCAAAAATCTAATATTAGGTATAAGGATTACATAGTACATCGTGCTAAAGAAGCAAATCCCAAGATACGTAAATCTATTGACGAACTTAAATGGGACTATTCGCCAAAAGGAACTGACAGTGAACTTTCAGACGTGTCAGATGAGAACTAACTGAAAACTAAATTCTTAAAATGCCTATCACATGGTGTAGCTTTTGTGGAAACTTAAAAGTTACTAAGAAGTGCAGTGGTACTTGTCATTATCAGCTCTCTATTTTATACGCACCTCATGATTCTAAGGATTTAAATTCAGTACCAGAAAAAAGTCAAGAGGAAATAACTTCTTGTTCTAAAAACAATACATCAATACATGGTTCTAATGCAATCATAAAAAACGACAGTATCATGAATTATTGTGCAGAATGTAAAACCTATATTATAGAACCAGCTTAAAAAATTATTTCTCAATGTACTCCAAACGTTCAAGACGATTTTCAATGGCCTAAATTTATAATAACCCAACCTTGGCAAATCGATTGCTGTGTCTGCTATAAACAAATAAAAAAACAGCGTGATAAATTGATCCAAGAAAATAAGCAATTAAATAAATATATATTTTTATTTAATTAAAACCACACATTGTGTGAAACCTGCTTCAGTAGTGATTTATTTTTACAACAATACTACAAGAAACCCAATTGCAGATGCGATTAATCATTTGCGCGAGTAAATCAATCTATGATATCAAGATTTTTTGATGTTTACGGAGAATATGATTATTATTTGCATAATTATGTGAAACCATTTGTAATTCAGGAAGATCAGCAGCAAATCCGAGTGCCATATGTATTTCCTAATGCAAAGCAACGCGAAATTGTGAATCTCGTACAGAGCCACAGAGTGATTTACCGGAGAGAGAAATGTTAAGACATCCGCTACGTGCAATTGTTTTTGGAAGTGCCGGTACAGGTAAATCTGCCATCTTCCGTGAAATATGACTTCGGTTGGAAGCGAAACAAAGACAGACAAAATTGTTTAGCTATATTATATGTACTTTTATGGAACATGCTGCATTTGAAATCATACCCACAGTGACTGGTTGAGTCTGGTTGTATGAACTTCGGTTAAATCGACCCAATGAATAAATTATTATTATTATTATTTATAAAATTCATTTTGTGAGTGGTTAAAGGCTCAAGTTGCGGTTATGGCATTTGCATTTGCTGCTTGAAGCTTGTATATTTTATTACGTTGACTAGTAGCTAGGATAGTTAAGTGTTACCTTTGAACGCGTTAAAATTGTAATTGCGAGTAAATTTTGTGTGTTTTTTAAAATTTCAAACGAGTGTCACTCCAACTTTCATAAAAACGCTTCGAAATAAGTTTCAAACAACCCGTCGAAAGCGTAGGCTTCGAGATGATATTATCGATTCTGAACCTAATGATTCATTAGAGTCTGAGATTGACCGTATGTAACCGACTGTATGTAAAATTAATAAAACAACAACAGTTGATTGTTTTCATATCTAATATTTGCTAGGTCAAGCAAAAAGATAAAACTATTCATTTAAGTTCTTGTAACTTCAGGCATAACTTGTATTGTTAATAATGCTTAAAACGCCAAATTAATGAAGTTAATAAAATTCACTATTAAAAATAACATGTATATGCACGTGTGTCATTTAGCTAGCTTGCGCAAAAAAATATTTTGACTTTTGCATAACGTATTTAGTTTATTATTTTTAGCTTGAAAGAAATATTCAATATTATGGTATTTCAAAGTTTCAGATGCACGTGAAATATGCAATTTTGAGATTTAAAACACAATGATTATTATAACTGATCAGTAAACAGTTAATACACGTAATTTGTTTTATAATATCAGCTTGATTTGAAAACTTGGCAGAATGAAAATTTTCGGGAAATTTCCCGGCGGTACGGGTAGGGAACGGTCCGGGTCGGGAACGGGACGGGAAATGTCTTTTCCCGTTTCCCGAAACTCGGGGCGGGAAACAAATTTTTTCGGGATGGGAAGGGAAATGCAATTTCCCTTCCCTTCCCGGACCGAACGAGAGTCTAACCGTTAGATTGAGTGTAGGTATTGTAATGCAGTGTATACATAGAAACTAAGATAATAAATGAAGTGATTGAACAAAATTATTGTTAATATTACCAATTTTTGCGAGGTTTCATTGTCTTAATAAGATTATAATTAGATAATTAATAAGAAAATGAAACCTAATTATAATTTTGAGAGGCTTGAATTTTTTTAAAAATATTTATGGCAATCAAGTTGAAAGTATTTGAAATCATTGAAAAAAAATTATCAACCCAGCTCTGTACCAATCAGCACCCTGAAATTTTTAAAGTTTAAAATTTTACGCAATGATTAATGCAGAGCTAAAAAGTAAAAACGTAAATAATTAAAAACATTGTCAAAAGTTTAAATTGTCCAAGGCCGGTTTATTACCACCCGCTTGAGCAAGGCGTATCTAATGACACCCCAATAAGGAGTAAGTTCGTAAAACTGTGGTAGTAGTTGACTTGTAAAACTTGACTACGTTGCAATTATATAATTGTTGGAACTATAAGGTTTGGGTATTTTGTTGTAGTCTTTCCTTGCTAAAAGCTCAGCATCTGCTTTGGGCTAACGATGGAAAAATCAGGAGAGTTTATTTGCCAAAAAATATTGTCCCCCACCCCCAGATAAAATTACGTTCCGACGTGGCTGATGACACTGGCCATTGTTACTCACTCTCAATCTTTACTGTATTATTTATTGCAGAACAGTTAATTTTGTTGCTTTTGATGTAATAATGATAAGGGGCCATCTTAAAAAATCTCTCTTCAAAATTTTAAAAATTGTCCTTCTTGGAGGAGGAGGGGGGGAAGTGGACCCCTCCTCTTCTGTATTTGCGGCATCTTTTGAATAAAAAATACATACGTAATCATTACTTCATGTTTGCGCCACCAACACCACCACCTGTCATAGTTTTAATTAAACATGAAATGTACTATAAAATATTGTACGTTTTTGTTAGTGTTGGTGGTGGTGATAAAGATTGCATTCTACAGATTATGTTAGTGGTGGTGGTTGTTAGTCGTGATAGTTGTGACCGCTAATTGGGGTGGTAGTGGTGGTGACCTGTGGTTGTGTTCAAAACTATGCATATAATTTCATTTAAACATATGAAAATACCGGCACAAAGTAAAAATAGTTGTAGTTAAAATACAATAGTTTTAACTACATCTATTTTGGAATTACACTGGACTTGTGCCACATTATTTATTATTATTATTCAGGGTTTTTATTATCTTTCGTTCATTGAAAACTAATCTATAGTATATTAGAGGTACCGCCGTGTGGAAATGGGCATAACTCGCAAACCACGCGACGCACAAAAATGCAATTGGTACCAAAAGATGCAGAATGAGAAACTGTATACAGGTAGATAGAAACATCAAGCAAAACGTGGAACACGTCCTCAAAAAATGGGGAGGCCCAAAACCGAAGGGCAGAAATCATGGGAAAAACAGGGGTCGCAGGAAGATAAACAACTTTTGAACAACACAACGCAGGCAAGGCCGCAAGGTATCAAAATGATCAAAATGAACCCAGGACGAGAAATAAGGAGAGAAACCAGGAAAAATACAGCCGAAAAACACGTCAGCAAAGGGGCAAGGGATGGAAAAGTCTAACTCTACAGTAGAATAGAGCGTACGCCGTTCAGAAACGGCCATACGTTCCAAACTACGTAACGCACAAAAATACAATTGGTACCAAACGACGCAAAAGAAAAACCTGCATGCAGGCAAACGACAACATTCAGGGAAATGTGAAACACGTATTCAAAAAAAAGAAAGCCCCGAAACTCAAAAGTGAAAAACAAGGGAAAAACGTAGGTCACAGGAAGATAGACAATTTTTGAAGGAAACAACGCAGGTATGGCCGCAAGGTACCAAAAGAAGCAGAATGGACCGAGGAAGAGATATAAGGAGAAAAATTGTGAAGAATCGTACCAAAAATACAACCCCAGCGCGAGGGTAAGGCACGGCAAACGCAAAATTTAAAAAAAGAGGGGAAGCTGTCAGGGCGCAAAACACTCAATGTGTGCAGAAACAGTTAAGTTATGCCACACTAGCAGATACAAAATTTAACGGCGCAAATTTTGACACCTCACACGCCACGATCAGACGAGTTTTGCAGAAATGCGGGGGTGTCGAAATCGAAAAAAAATGCAGAAAACGGAAGTCTTCTGGCCTAACGAAAGGCCATAGGAACAAAAAACAGGGAAAAACTGAAGAAGAGGAAAAGAAAACAACCGAAGAAAATAAAACTAGTAGTGTTTATTTCGTCGCAGGAAAAAAGCTGCGGAAACTTTTTGCATTTTTCAAAAGTCGAGAGTTTCGAGGTTTGAGTTTTGACAAAATTCAAACGGCACGAAAAGACCACCAGGTGCACACGGACGAACGACCGGAAAAGAAAACGCCAGCTAAGTGAAGCGCAGGTGAAGAGAAACAATCCCAAAAGGAAAGCAGAGTGACAAAGGAGGGTAGGTACACCACCAAAAAACACCGAATGCCCAGGTAGTACAGCTGATAGGCAGTACGTGCATATGCCCAGGCTGGCAGTTTGGCAGTACGTGAATATGCCCCAGCTGGCAGTAGAGCCTGGCAGTTTGGCAGTACGTGCACATGGCCAGGCTGGCAGTACAGCCTGGCAGTTTGGCAGTGCGTGCATATGCCCCGGCTGGCAGTTTGGGAGTACGTGCATATGCCCCGGCTGGCAGTTTGGCAGTACGTGCACATGGCCAGGCTGGCAGTTTGGCAGTACGTGCACATGGCCAGGCTGGCAGTTTAGCAGTACGTGCATATGCCCCAGCTGGCAGTTTGGCAGTACGTGCACATGGCCAGGCTGGCAGTAGAACCTGGCAGTTTGGCAGTACGTGCACATGGCCAGGCTGGCAGTTTGGCAGTACGTGCATATGCCCCGGCTGGCAGTTTGGCAGTACGTGCATATGCCCTGGCTGGCAGTTTGGCAGTTTGGCAGTACGTGCATATGCTCCGGCTGGCAGTTTGGCAGTACGTGCATATGCCCGGGCTGGCAGTTTGGCAGTACGTGCATATACCCCGGCTGGCAGTTTGGCGGTAAGTTCATCGAATTAGGGAACACGCGAAGAGATTGAGCACAGCAGAAGCAATTAAGGACAAAATGACGCGCCGAAGAAGAAGCAATGTCTCCGAAAAAGTGGCAATAACCAAACGCAAAAGCAACCCAAAACGTGCTCGGGCCGGGGTTATTGGCGGGCTTATTGTAGAAGCGGAGGAAAGTTGCCATGAACAAAGCACACCGCGGGTTGACCATGTGGAGGACACGCGATTTTTGGAGGAAATAGTTACGGTCGTGGCACAAGCTGACTCCCTAGGTGAAACCCTAGTGGCCGCTGGTGCCGGCGAGCAAATAGCCGTCGAAGGGGTCAACGAAGAAGTTGTTGCAATAGTAGAAACGGAAAAGGCCTACAAAGAAAATGATCTCGGTGCGATGGACGTCAAATGCGAATTTTGCGGCAGCGACAACTTTGCCGCAGAAAAGCCAAAGAACAAGTTGGTTGCAAGGTGCTGCCAGAAGGGGAAGGTACGTCTGGACGGACTCGACGACTATCCCGCGCAACTAAAGAAGTACCTGGTTGTGGGTGAGCCCAATACCACCGACGACGAGAGGCTAAACTTTAAAAAGTATATCCGGCAGTACAACAGTGCCCTTGCCTTTGCTTCAATGGGAACACCGTTCCCTGTGAAAACAAACAACGTGGGCTGCACCGGGGAGCCTTACGTCCGTCTGCACGGTCAAGTTTACCACGTTGTGTCGGCGGAGCTGCACCCTCGCAGCGGCCAGAAACCGCGGTACGCGCAGTTATACATTGTAGACACCAAACTTGCTGCCGAACAGTGCATATGCATACTCGAAAACGCCGAGTGTCTGCCCCACGTCATGACTGAACTAGACGCGGTTATTCGCGAAGTGAACGTGTACGCCAGGGGTTGAAGTCAATGCGGAAGAGGAGGCACTAGTAACCCACGAAGAAAGTAGCCCCGTCAACGCATGTATTACTTTTGGCCAGGACCCAACGCAGGATCAACGTCGGTATAACATTAGTACGACGTCCGACATTGCCGCAGTGTTTTGCAGTAGTGACAGAGCACACCCAGGCGACAGGGACCTGCGTATTTACAGCAGAGCAGGCAACAGCACGCAGCGAATATCCATTTTGGACCCGAACCTGGACTCGTTAGTCTACCCGCTAATTCACCCAACAGGTAAATGCGCTACTAACTGCAGTTGCCAAAAGCTTTCACGTTTGTTTGAACACGTCGCTAACGTTTTGTATGGGTTATTCTGTAGGACAAAAGGGTTGGAGCCCGCTGCTACGGCACTACAAACGTACGCGGCGAGTGACGCAAAGCCAATACTACTCCTACAGGATGTCTGCAAGAAAGGACGAGTTCAACCCGTTGTTGTACTGCGGGAAACTGTATCAAATGTATTTAGTTGACGCATACTGCAAAGCTGAAGCCAACAGACTGGAGTGGTGCAGGACACATTAACGTGAGCTGCGGTGCGAGATGTATTCCAGGCTTGTTGACGACGTCCACAGCATGGCAAGCGAACAAGGCTTGAAAGCCGGAAAAATCGTGATACTCCCGTCCAGCTTTCAGGGCAGCCCAAGAAACTGCCAAGAACATTATGCCGACGCGATGGCGGTACGTTGTAACACGGTTGTGTATGTGTCTTACTTATATGTGTTTGGGTAACATAGCCTAGGTAACAACGTAACGTCTATATCTTCTTTCACGTCACAGATTGTACGCGCCAAGGGCAGGCCAGATTATTTCATCGTACAAAAACATACGAGCGTTTCCTTAATAAATTTCGACGACTACATTAACTTTAAAATCGTGTCCTCCATCAAGGCAGTCAAGTACCTGTTTAAATACGTGATACTCACAAAGGTGAGTTCTGTATAACGTGTTTCTTGCGCCAGCTACGTTCTAATGCATCCGCTTACACCACTTTTTTGTGTTGCAGGGCATGACTGCTGCTCTTTAGTTTTTCAGGAACGTAGGGACGGAACGGACGTACTTTCGTGGTACGAGTTTCGCGCGCACACGGACGCGCGGTTTGTTGGCAGTTTTGAGGCTTGCTGGCGCTTGTTTAAGTTCAAAATGTAACGCATGTCCCACTCCGTGACGCGGCTGCCTTTTCATTTGGAAAATTGGGAGCTGGTGTATTTTCCCATAGGGGGTGAAGAAGATGCCATAGCTAACCACAAGCAAAGTAAACTTAGCCAATATTTTCGACTGAACGCGGAAGACAGTGCCGCTCAGCAGTACGTCTATGCCGAAATACCGTTGCATTATTCCTTCCACCAAGGCAACAACAAATGGCAAAAGTGCTTGGGGGCGTACAAGAAGCCAGTAGTTACCCAAATTAATCCTGTCGCGCCCAAGGACGTCGAACGATACTGTCTACGATTGCTATTGCTAAACGTGCGTAGTGCAACAAGCTTTACAGATCTGCGCACCGTACGCGGCACTGTGCACGACTTTTTTCAGGCCGCGTGCAGAGATTCAAATCTGGTTGCTGACGACTCCCAGTGGTGCTTAGCCCTAGACGAGGCGATTGCAATTCAATTTCCAAAAGTCCTACGGGACCTGTTTGCCTACATAGTGGTTTTCGGAAACCCTGTGGGTTGCAACGAATTTTAGTTGCGTTACAAAGAAGCCTTAAGCGAGGACTTTTGCCGTGATATGCCGCAAAGCGTTGCCGAAAACAAAGCCCTCTACGCCGTGCAGGAGCTTTTGCGGCTGCACGGGAAGCAGTGCTCCGACTTTCGAATGTTGTAACCGTCATTAGTAATAAACTGAATCACCTTACATCATTTCAGGTATCCACCTTCTTGTACTGCTGCAACTAAAATGTGCTTCTGTAATGCGTTGAGAGATGTTGCACATTTTTGCCGCGGCCTGCACACTATAAACGAAAGAAAAAAGATCGCAACATCTCTCGCATTACAGACATCGCTCACCCTACAGTTGGGTGGTTCTCTTTCGTTTATACGTGCGCCTGGCTACCGCCAGCCGCGCGGCCAGCAGTAGCCAAAGGAATGGCGGCGCGCACCGCGCCCGCATCGCAGCAGCTGCGGGCGCGGTTATGCTTCAGGGCAGTTTCCCCGGCTGCATCACAGCGGACACTGCCTGCTGGCAGTTTTGCAAGCGCCACTGGCCTACGGCAGCGTTTCTATGCATCCTGTTACCGCTGCTGGTGCAAAAGGAACCGGCGTGTTGTAACTGCCGTTTGCCCCCGGGCGGTTTGGAACTGCCCCGTAGCAACTGCCACTTGCCCCAAACACCGCCAAGGCTCCAACCGCCCCCAGCCGCACGGCGCCCACCCCGCACACGCGCTCGCTAACGCCAGGGGGCACGCTCGCTGCAACGGCGGGGCAACCAGCGGTGGCTTTCCGGTTGCCGGCTCTCTGGCGTGGGGCGCCAGGCGCGTTGGGGTGCCCGCGACGCGGCAATTGCGCAATGCGCAAACGTTGGAGGTAACCCCACCCATGTTGCCGTGGCGCAAACCTGGCGCCACCCACACTCTGCCGTACTCGGCACGGTTCCCATGGCCGCTGCCCGAAACGGCGAAAGTTGTTTATGCCCGCCCATCTTACCCGTCGCCTTCCTACAGCCTCGCCATACCTGCCCCCTCCTGGAGCCCGCACCTGTGCTGGCCCTACACTATTATTTGCGACTATGTGCTATCTTAATACCGAATCTGAATAATAAATACATCAAAGCATAACGACTTCGTCGAATCTTGCCCTGTTGCCCCTTTCTTCGCGCTCGGGCCCCCCTGTCCGGTGCCCTGCCGGAGGCAGGTGGGCTTGGGTTCTAGTAGTTACATAAAGTACATACACAAAAATGACACAAATGAATGCCTAATCATCCTCGAAAACAGTACATGTAATAGATAGAGAATTTTGTTTAATATCTACTTAACATAATACAGTAACTAAACAGTACATAATTTTTTAAAAGAAAAACGTAGAAGCCCTCGCGACATATATTGAGCGCCGAGGAAACAGAAGTTACCAGTGGAATCTTTTGATTCAAGACTGTGTTACTAGTATTTGATATCCTAAAATTTTAAATTTAAAGTAAAAAATTTGTAAACTTACAGCCAATTTGTATTTTGGAAGAACCAAAAAAAAACCTTAATAAGGAAAAAAAAAGTATTAAAATTCAGTGTATGAAATTATAAAGTACACCCGTTTTTATGTCTAACTATGCTGCACTAGTGAAATAAAATCAGTTTTGTACCTCAGACTGAAGTTAACTGGGTGAGGGATTTTGGGCACCCTTACTGCCCTCCAAATATCACGAAAATTAACAGCACAGTTAGACATTTACAACGTTACAGGGTTGTCAAAAATGTTCACTAGTATGCCCATAAAGTGAGTGTAGGTTACGTGCACTGGAGTATGTATAAATTATAGTTGAATGAGGTGTATAGTTACTATAAATTAACTTTCAAATTTACTGTTTGGAATTACAATTTATACTTTATACGGTATAATGCACTACACTGACGGAGACGATTGTTGGATATTGTAAGTGGAGGCTGGTTTTAGTTGTAGACGTAGGTGACTGCTGGCGGCTGTAGTTTGAGGCTAAGATTGAGAGTCAGAAAGTCCAATTTTGATTTGAATTTTGATTTCGCGGTGCGCCATGCGCAGAGGGTCCCCTTTACCATGCTGCTAACAGTGGACGAGGAGAATGGTTTTGCGAGTAATTTTACTTGTTTTATATTTTAAAAATGAATGATTATGACTTAAATTTAGTAAAATTGTAACTTTAAGTAATGCTAGTACAGACAGAAAAACACGGGGATTACAACAGTATAATGTAAAGTACCTAATTATAGCTAAATTACACTTAATTTTGTGAAATTATCAGACCTTAAAAATAACACGTCCTACACTCAGGGCACACTAGAGAACTGTAAACATTACATTGTAGAGAATGTTACAGAATTGTAAACATTGCACCTTCATCGACGATATATATCAGATCAGATTTAAAGTTTACTGGTATTTTTGTTTTTATTGCAGTATAAAAATAAAAGTGAACATGCTATGTAAAACCGGCATGTATACCTACTAAGTACATACCTATGAGGCAATTCTATCCTTTTTCAGTCAAGTGGCAGAAAAGCATGCTCATTACAATCTTTGCATTCCGGACTTTCTAGAAATCGCATCTAAAAAAGTTAAAGCTGAAAGCGGATGTACTGGTGTTAAATTAAAATTGCCGATGAGGAAAATCAAAATTCTTAGTTTTAAATATTTAAATAAATAAATTAACATTTTTATATTTTTATATTTTTTTTTTCCTGTGTCCATCAATTTTTAAAATCTTTGAAGTTTGAAAATTAATTTGAAAATAGAATAAATATTTTTTCTCTAACTGTTAACCAATCAGGATTGCCGAATATATGAAAATTCAAATTGCATGGCCCTTATTGGGTTAGAACAAAAAGTGTAAATCGGTCTTAAAAAGATCAAAACGCAACAATGTCCATGATATTGTTGAAAGAATAAACTCCTTGCATAGCGGCGCATCGATTGATACTATTAAAACAGTAAATAGTAAAAAGATGAGAGATAGAAAGCGACCACAACGTGTAGTGTTAATTCCTGTGAAGGGGTATGCTGGCCTGTACTGCACGAATTAAATAAGGAGATAGATAGATAAATGATGATGATGATGATGATGGCCTTGACCAAATAGAATGGAATGAAATAGCGTGGCAGAATGTGAAAACACAACACGGGTAACAAAATACGAGTTGAAAAAGTGTAGCTGCCACGCAACATTTAGCATAAGAAAGTTGGTGTTTCAAACCTACCCACAGTTCCCGGGTACGGGTCCAGCACGCACTTGGACCCGTACCTACTGGGTACGAAACCATACCATAAGTTACTGTACCCGTACCCGGACGTGTTTCTATACCCACAGTTTGGGTTCAGCCCCTGTACCTGTACTTAAGTACATCTTCAGGTTTAGGTACAACGAATTTGTACCTAGGTCCGTACCTGTGCCCGTACTCATATACTCGGGTACTCGTGTACCTGTGCCGAGCACTAGATTTTTATAGACGATCTCTCACCATGTGTAAGACATATACGTACGTGCATAGCATGCAGTTAAAATAGGTTTTAAAAATTTGCGTAGTTGTTATAGGGTGTATTTAAAATATAATATTAAAAGTAGGTCATTTATGGGTGACCCCCCACCACCATGTACAAGTCATATACTAAAACCGCTACGGTTTTCTTAACCAACTTTTAGGGGTTGGTGGTGACGTCGTAGCCGAGTTTATCTTACCTCCTTATTTTGGAATTTGTATTTTTACGTTCATTAGTATGTGAATTTATTTAAGTATGAAATGTTAAGAATGCTAGAATTCATAAATAATTGGAACTCAGATAGTAGATTTGAGTTATGGGGGTGTCCACTACACTAGTTAGGCCAGTGAATCCACGAAAGGCAGGGGGGAGATCCCTAATTGAAGAATGCAACCAAGTACATATCTACGGCTACGGCTAACTGCAAAGGTAAGAATTCCTACGTTCTACAATTTCTGGGATTTATTTAATAATAATTCTTATGTAGTTAGTATTTAAGGTTAAATTTGTGTCTCCTAATCTATAGTTTCCCTAGCAAAGGTAAAGGGAACCGAGGATGGCATTGAAAGCCATTTTACGGTTACCCTACCTCGAGCTCCCGTTTACCAGAGAGACAGGTAAAATTAAAAAATTAATTAAATTAACTTTAATACCAGCGGTAGGAGACTAGGAAAAAAAGTGGACGAATGATAATCAGCATCTAAAACAGCAAATCAAAACATTGTAAAATTATTAACCAAGATAGATTCAAAGTCTTTATTGAAATCGCGTTAAACGGAAAGAAATGTATAATCTGTTTTACCTATCTACCGCCTGCAACGCAATATGACGAACAACTGGACAGTCTCCTTGAAGAAACGATAGCTATTAATAACTTCAGATACATCCTTATGGGGAACCTTAACTGCAGAGTGGGAAACTTTCAGAATGCAAATGACGATACGCTTTACTTCAACAAAATAAGAAAAACAACTGACAAAGGTTTAAAACAACGTTGCAAACGACTAAAAGACCTAGTTCAAACTAACCAGCTAGCAATTCTGAACGGTAGAAGTACTTCAGACAGCTTTGGAAAACCAACATCCATTCGACACAACGGACACAGCTTGATAGACAAATGCATCAGTAGTAGCAGCGTTATCGATGATTTGGAAGATCTGGAAGTCATTGAGTGTATAGAATCTGACCATCTTCCTATAATGTTAAGTGTTCAACAATTCAACCAAAATGTACTACACATTGTGACTGAACCGAATAACAACATAAGATGGTGTAAAGAAAAATCCTTAATGTTCCGACAAAAGTTAAGCATTAACAGCACAGAACTCAATTTTAGTAGTTGCAGCTACGCTCAACTACTCAAGCTACTACACTGGACTGCTGAACAAGCAGAAATGGCCCCAAAACAACGTAACAGTAACAAGAGGATTTTTGGTCCAAAATGGTTTGACAAAGAGGGCAGCGAAGCCAAACGAAAGAAACTTTCTTGCCTTTACAATTACAGAGTCAAAAAATGCCTGGATTACCCTGACACTGGCAATCTTGATCATTTTCCAAAAGCCAGAAAGTCATACTGCAGTCGTTGTCGTGACAAAAAGAAAATTTTCTACAACAAAATTTAAGAAGAAATTTACCACAGCAAAGACTCAGCAGACTACTGGAAGGCAATTAAAGCTTTTTGAGACAAGAAATATAGATTCATGACCAATGACATCTCAAAACAACAATGGAACGACCACTTCCGAGCAGTATTTGAAGCGGACAAAGCTAACGAAGTAGAAATTTTTGACCAACAAAAAAGACCTACTGCTTATAACACGGAAACTCTCGATACAACCTTCACTATAGCAGAACTACGCAGAGCAACAAAATCACTAGCTAATAATGAATCGCCAGGAGTAGACGAAATACCCAATGAGATCTGGAAATCCCTAGACGAGACATCCTATAAATACTTATTACAGCTACTTAACAAAGCTTCGGAAGAACAAGTACCAAAAGAATGGAGGGAAATCATTACTGCACCCATATACAAGAAAGAAGATGAAAGTATACCTAGCAACTACAGGCCGATAGCACTCATTAACACTATCAAAAAACTATACACGTGTATTATGTCCAACAGACTAAATTCCTTTTGCGCTAAAAACGACATTATTTCGCAAAACCAAGCCGCCTATCGGAAAGGAAAAGGATGCACGGATCACATTTCTAGTCTTCATTTTTGCATACTTAAGCAACTAAATAGACCAGCGTTTCATAAAAAAGGAAAACTCTATGCTTTGTTTGTAGACCGTAGACAAGCATTCGATTCAATCAAGAGGAAAACGTTGTGGACGAGATTGTAAGAAGCCGGTCTTAGTGACTCTTTTGTTGCCAAAGTCAAAGAACTCTACGACCAACCAATAACAAAGATCTGATGTAAAGAAGGTTATACTGACTTGATAAGCATAATGGGCGGAGTTCTGCAAGGAGAAACTTTATCCCCCACTCTGTTCACTATTTACATCGACAAAATCGCAGAGATTCTCCGTAGCAGCGGCATCCAAGGAATACAGATGTTAACTATTGAACTGCTGATTCTGCTATATGCAGACAACATTATTGTTCCTGCCTCAAATAAATTGGACCTACAAAAACAGATCAACACACTTAGTTATTTCTTTAAAGAAAACGATTTAACGGCCAACTTAGCTAAAACTAAAGTCATGATCTTCAGGAAAGGCAATAAGATTCGTAATTCAACAAGATTTTACTAGGATAGCAAAACACTGGAAATAGTAAACAAGTCAGTATACTTAGGTGTCCCCTTTACCCAAAGCGAAATATTTAATGGAGCTAAAACACACTTCTTCAACAAGGCCAAAACAGCACAATCAAAACTATTTAAACTCTTCTATCGTGCTAAAATAAAAGACATTGACGTACACCTTAAACTTTTTCTATTACTGGTCAGCTCAGTACTTATGTATGCAGCACCAATATAAGGACTTCGGTACTGCGAAGAATTCGAGACATTTCAGACTGTATTCCTCTGACGGCTCATAAACTCTACCAACTAAACCACAGGGTTCTTTCTCCGCCTAGAAATAGGGGCGCAAAACATAAGGCTAATATTATTTATAGCACTGCTTAGATTTCTTGAGAAGACACTCAACGCTGAAGAGAACAGCATCACCCAAAGTTGCTATCTAGAAACTATAAACTCTAAAGCCGCAGGCATTCGATATAACTGGAAGCTTCAAATGAAAAAGATTTTTGCGGATGCACAACTTGAGCAACGTTTCGAAAACTTGAACTCCGAATATCTTAAGAAGCATAGAAAAGAAATTGTGGAAAAATTTCGACTCAACTGCATCAACAACGATGTCCTCAGAATGCAGAGCTGTATCGCGATGAAACCGTATGCCAGTATCAAAACTCATGCACTCAAATCGGAATACCTTAAGACGAACATGGAATCGAACATGACAAAATTTATACTTATCCTGAGAACTGGCCTTCCTAGAATAGTACTTAGGGGAAAAGCCACCAACCTGAACGGCATGAACAAGATATGGAAACAAGAAGGTACTGAATGTGATCTATGTGGCGAAGAAGTGAAAGATGCTTTCCATATAATGCTTGACTGTCCACACTACAGACCACCCTGGAAAAAGTTCCTCTTGGAGATATCCACCAGCAGATCGACAAAGGAGAACCTCATCTCAGCAATCTTTAGAAGCTACCCTGGCGCAGAAAGCTCTTAGCAACTCTTCAATTTCTGGGATGAAGCTCTTACAATCCGAAAATTCTACCTAAGATGTATTGAAGAAACATAACTTTCTCCCTCACCCAACATAACTCAACAACCATAACACTTATCACATTACACATCATTTATCTATTTATCTATTATGTTATTATCTATAGAAATGAAATTTATGCTCTGTAAACTCAATATTTTATTGACACTATAATGACATGATTACTAAAAGAAACGCAGTTTTACTATTTATTTTTACAGCACAATCAAGAAAGCAATACAAGAAACCTTTACCGATATTACATTTAAATTACCAAGGATCATTTGATCTTTGATCAAATTGTAAATAACCACTTTGAAAAACTTAACAATGTTGTATGGGCTGACGCCAAATCGACTCAATGAAGAAATTATTATTATTATTAAATGCAATTTAGTTGTGCTGTATAGTTTTTGGGCACAACCTATTTCATAGGTTTTTCGCAATTAGCAGTTAACTGGACCAACTCTCAACACTTTTTACTCTCAACTCTCAATTTGGGTCACGTATAAAAACCGACAAAATGTCTATTTCTCCTACCGCCAGTTAGTCGTACGCTGGACGTTGCATTTCTAAGCCAATTAAACTAGAACAAATTTTAAACAATTGCAAATGCGAGGGACGTGGGTTGTATTTTTTTAAATTGAGATCGCACTAATCGTTTTTCCACAATTAATAGTTATATGGAGCAACTACGAAATTTTTCGTTCTACATTGTGAGGGATCGTCCGTTAATGACGTCTTTCAAAAATATAATAATTTTGAGTGCCCCTACCTCCTTTTAATTATTTAACCATTTTCTAAATGCTGAGCACTTAATGACGTCCTTCAATGCTATAGATATTAAGGGATTGTTCCTAATGACGTCCTTCAATTATCATAGTTTTTAGTACACCCGGTCCCAGCATTAAATGTTTTTCCAACCTATTTTAACGACATGTCACCGACCAACCTATATATGATATAAATATTTAGGGATCGTCCATAATGTCGTTCTTCAACTATCATAGTTTTTAGCACCCCTGCAGCCCCAAGATTAAATTTTTTTCTATCCTATTTTGACCACATGTCACAGACTCACTTATATGTGTTGTAGATATTCAAGGATCGTCCATAATAACGTCCTTTAAATATCATAGTTTTAAGTACCCAGAGCCCCAACATTAAATTTTGTTCCAGCCTATTTTAACAACATGTCACTGACCTACTTATATATGATATAGATATTCAGGGATCGTCCATAATGACGTCCTTCAAATATTATAGTTTTAAGAATCCCCAGTCCTAACATGAATTTTTTTCCAACCTATTTTAACAACATATTACAAACCTACCCATATATGATATATATATTCAGGGATCGTCCCTAATGACGTCCTTTAACTATCATAGTTTTTAGAACCTTCAGTCTCAACATTAATTTTTTTTCCATCCTATTTTGACTACATGTCACGGACTTACCTATGTATGTTATATATACTCAGGGATCGTCCCTAATGACGTCATTTAAATATCATAGTTTTTGGGACCCCCATTTATAACCTCAGAATTTTTTCCAACCATTTTTTAACTGCTTGCCACGTACATTCGTATATGGCTTATTGATGGTAGAGGAGGGTCCCTGAATGACGTCATTTGTAAAAAATGCAATTTTCAAAAATATTCTAGCGTTTCCTAACTACATGCCACGTACTTCCATATACGGCCTATTCGTGGTAGGAGAACCTCCATAAATGACGTAATTTGTGAAAGGTGCAATTCATAAAATTTTTCAGCTATATTTAACTACATGATACGCACTTTTGTTTAATATGTCCTATTGATTGTAGGGGAGCTTCTATAAATCTTATTTGATCTTTAAGCGTAACATAAATTGTCTTGCACCTTTGTTGCAGCTCAGCATCTACTTCGGGCCCGTCCCTGGTATACATATTACATACTATTTTACATATTATTTTATACGTGACTGAAATGGAGTGTAAAAAATATTGAGAGTTGGTCCATTCAACTGCTAATTGCGAAAAACTTATGAGATGGTTTGTAACTAAAATCTATACAGCACATCTAAATCGCATTTGTGAGCCTTTGATAGTTGTTTTATCAGTTGGTTAGTTCAAAAATACGACCTGTAGCGTTTAAGCTACAAAAGGTGGGCAGACAGACAGATTAAAGCCATATTGCGCTGTAAGCTCAGCATCTACTCCGGGCCCCCGGTCCTCAACATTTTAGCCATATTCGACTATCCCTATAATAATAAAATCCAAATAACGGTGTCCAATCTCCGCCTTCCGCTGTCCGCTGTCCGCTGTCCGCCGTCCGCTGACCACTGTCCGCCATCCTTTACTACAATACCCCGATAATGTTTTAATGCATAGTAACGCGCAGATGCCGTTGAATAGCTTTAAAACAGTTCCATTGCTGAAACCTATTTACGCATATAATAGCAAACCATATTATAGTTATTTTTATTCCTTGCCAATTTAAATTTGCATTGTTATACAAAATAAATAAGCTTCACTACTTCACCTACTAACAAAACACGACTCAGTAGGCAATTTACTTCAATACTTCATGCATTGAAGTTTTGTGCTGTGGGAATTTTGCAAAAATTGTAGATTTAAAGAAGCAGTGTAAACTAAAGCGCTAACATTTTTCCTCCTTTTATAGTTGTTTTTGGAAGTTTAGTGCTGCCCCATTCGTTATCTGCTGATATTTTTAGTAAAACTAAAAAAAATGTTTGATATCAGTAGAGCGGCCCGCACTGCGGACGGAAAGTAGCCCCCTTAAATTAATTTAATAGTCCTTATTTAAATGCCTGGATAATACCGACAAAACTGCTACTACCGTATATGAGAAACATACTTGCAGTCTAGGAAATTTTGAAATAACAAAAATTAGAATTTATTAGAATTTAATAAAATACAAACAATTGTATTTATCCTAAGCTCAAACGACATTAAGCAAGACGATTTAAGTAAAATTTCGGTTTGAGTTTTGGTTTACGTCGACTCAACTCGGATTGTACACAAATCAATTTAAATTGAGATAGGCCAAACCAACAATATCACAATACCATGCTGGGTTACGTCGTTAACTTTGAGCTCATTGCCTATACAATTTGTATAAACGTGGAATGTCATGAGCATTTTGAATTTTAGATACTGATGCATATGATAATTATTAACTGTAGCTAATTAATAACATCTTTATTTATCAAAATTATTTAGCGCTGAATTTAAACAAATTCTATAATTGAAAATAAAATTCGAATCTAAATATTTGCTATGAATAGAATCAGAATTGAAAACTACATAATATTTCCTGTATATAAAAACCAATTCCAAATCTGAATTATTCCAATAAATGATTCATAGATATTTGTGCCCCAATAATATAATTTTAATTGAAAACTGATTCTAAAACTTTCCTATTAATAAAATCGAAATCTCGATATTTCTGCATAACGTGTCAGTATTTATTTAAAATCGGCAAGTGGGCGTGACCCGCTCTCATTATTAGTTCAAAAAATGATAGAATTATTATTAAAGTATCCTACAAAGATAATAATTTACAAAAGACGCAGGTTCCAATCAAATCAAAAATTCGGTTACAAAAATAAAAAAATTGAATATAAATATGTATTTCCTTTTAATAAAATCGAATTTTAAATCTTTGAATTTTTGCTCTAGGTAAATTCGAAATCTAAATCAAAATTTTTCCTATAAAAAAAATTTGAATTCAAATCTATATATTTCCCATAAGTAAAATTGGAATTTAAATCTAAATATTTCTTAACAGTAAAATCAATATTTAAATCCAAATATTTATTAATAGTGAAATCAACGTTTAAATCTAAATATTTATCTATATAATAAAATTCCAATAATTCTGTCCGGGGACGTCCATCTGCTGCCCCCCCCCCCCAGATCCGATTTCTTTGCGACACATTACAGCAGTACTGGCAATCTACATTCACATAATAAACTTTTAATATTTCTGTCAAGCGTCGTCGTCTATCCATCTGCTGCCGCCCTCCCCCTACTTTGCATTTGATTGCTTTGCTGTATTAAATACTTACACTAGCAATTTTACTGCAGATCTGAATAATCTAAGTAGTAATATTATATGCACCAGCATAATCATAAAATTCTATGCAAAGCAATCGGATTTTGAAACAAGAGGGGGCTGGGGTTGGTAGCGGATGAGCGACAGACGTCGGAGGGCAGAAATATTTAATTGTGTGAATGGTGTAGATAATTCAGTTATTTCAGTAAATCAAAAAATTAACTATTTATTTGCTTCCGTTCGTAGAACGGGCCGGTTTACTATAAGAAATAATCACTGAATTTGTTTCCAAAGAACAAAGTTTTGGCAAAAAATACAAATATTGCAGAGTATTAGTAACTAGCTAATATTTGTTTTATTTTACTTTTTTAATTTATACCATCCGTAACAAGGCAAATACACAATTTTAGCACACTTTTTATAATTGTATTCAAGGGCGGATCCAAGCACCATAGCCCCCCCTAGAAGCGAATTTTTGAACATTGCGAATATAGGAGCGGCCATTTTTCAAGATGGCTGCTCCTATCTTCTTAACATTGTAAGCCCCTTCCAGGAGGCCATTAGCCCCCTCCATATACAATTCCTGGATCCGCCCCTGATTGTATTTTAAGCTACATTTAGGTTTTTATTAGGATTTTTGAAAAAGCATGATTTCATTCAGCAATAAATATCACATTTGCCTTACATTTTTCATTCTAGTTTTTTATTGCTACTTGAGTCTATAAATCTTTACAAGATTTCGCTCTTACGCGGAATAAAGAATGCTGTCAACAAAGGAATGATATAGAAATACTAAAAAGACGTTATGCTTCTGGGTGCGGTCAAATTTCGTACCAACAACGACTTGTTAATACTCTTGCAAGGGTCTTTCTAGAAATGACGGTATAATTGTCGATAGGGTCAAACAAGCTAAGCAGACAATGGACAATGAATAACTACACACAGACGACACAACTGTGACAAATAGCTGTCAGTTGGAAGTATTTTAGACATATAATTGAGATAGTTAATTTTTGTCGAAGGAGTAAAGGTATTTATCATATAAGATTATTGCTGCAGCAAGGTTTTGTTATTTGGGTGTAGCTTATATTTGCTGAAAGAACAGCATGTACTTCGAGCCAGCGATGGACAAATCGAGCGGATTTTTTGGCTTAAGCTAAAGCATCTTGCCCCCGTAGATAAAATTTCGTTCCGACGCGCCTGCACACACGTGTTTACTTTTCATACCAACTATATTACTTGATTCACAGAAAGATTACATTATACAACTTTTACTTTACTCAGGTTCAGATTACGTTGATTCAAATAGTTTGCAGAAGTCCTTGTTTGGCAATGCTCTGGATATTGAAGGAAATGCGGCCGTTATCCCATGCAAAAGAAGAACTTACTTACATGCCAACGTAAGCTTTTGCTTTTAATATTTTTAAATTATAATTTAGTTACTTGTTACCAGTGTAATATTGCAAAATTATATTTAGTACAAGTTAAGAAGCCCGTCGAATGTGACTACTTATAGGGAAATAATTATGACTTGTTCGGTTTTGAAATGTTGAAAAATACTGAGACAAAAATGACATATGAAACGGAAGTGATAAATAACCTTGCCAAGCTTATGGTAATTGTAGTGTAATTTCATGGAGATGAATGGGATAATATGAGAGCTAAATTGTATTACTGTTGTGGACTGGGGGATTGCATTGTAGTGTAAGAGTAAGAGTGTGGCAGGTATATGGGCATTGTGAAGTAGTAGGAAAAAGTAGAGAAGAAGACCGGAGCCAGTGCTATAATGTTTGGACTACGTTCCCATAGTAACGGTGTGATATGATATGGAAAATCGCTGAGATGAGGCTGCCAGTGCTGAGCATATGTTATAAGCCAGCCAGGTTGGTTGAGAGGCTAGGGACAGCAGTTTAGAATTCGACGATTCTAGACTCAGACCCTGGTTCGATCTCCGGCTTTGGTTTGGTGAGTCCTGTATGGCTGACTGTCGTTGTATCGGTGCGGGCAGACCAGGGATGGTAAGCCGAAAAATTAAGATTCGGATTCAGATTAAGCTTTCAACTTTTTAAAATATTCAGATTCCGATTGAGATTAAAATAAGCTGAATTTATAAATTAAGATTTCGATTCCGCTAAGCTGAAAAAAGCCAAAAAAATTCGGATTTCGATTAAGCTTAGCTAAAATATCCGGCGCTTCACGCCAGATTTTGTCTGAAACTGAAACCCACCCGAAGAATTTTTTTGCACAGCTCGTCCATAAATTACGTCATACAAATTTTACCATTTTAGGCACCCTTACTGTCATAAGTTTAGAAACTAGGTTGACACATATCTTCGACATAGGATTTTACTAGTATGCCTGCAGAGATCGTCCTTAAATGACGTCATACAAATTTTACCATTTTAGGGACCCCCACTGTCATAAGTTAATTGTTTATTAGGATCGTCCGTAAATGACGTCAAAAAAATATCACTCCTTTATTAGGATCGTCTGTAAATGATGTCAAAAAATATCACTCTTTTATTAGGATCGTCTGCAAATGATGTCAAAAAAATATCACTTGTTTATAAAGGTGATCCTGAATGACGTTACTTTAATTATGTATCAGGTAAACGTACTGTAGATAATAGAAGCCAGCATTTGAATAGACGCAAGCCTCGGATAGTGACCGTGGGTTTCGCCATAAGCAGTGATGTTAATTTTTACAGCTCAAACTTTTTATTTTTACTAAAAGCTGGGCGCTTCTTTACAGAGCTTTACGGCATATCTTTGAGTCTTCAATACCTAACCTAACTTATTGACCAGACAAGAGAATTTTTACAAACCTAGCTGTACCACTCGAACCTCGTCCACCAGATGCATCAAATTTAGTGTGTGACACTAGGCGTATCCAGCTAACTAAACCCTGCACCTGCGTCTCTCATACTGACGCAATTCCCAACAAGATCTTTCAAGTCGCTTGAACCCTGCTTTATGGTATCAGCAAACTTCGTACCTAGCACACTCGTACCGGTGTATCAACTTAAACCTGTGCTGTTATTAAACGCACACTTGTACCAGTCCCACTCAAATGCCGTTCATTTTCACTGGCACATTTTGTAACTTAGCCTAATTTCACGGATACTAACTGCAAGGATTTTATGCTAGCCTTCCTATGTAAACAATGTTTTCCAATGATTAAAACAGTTCGCTGTAAGCTCAGCATCTACTTCGGGCCCACGGTGGACAAATCCGGCACGAAGCGCCGGATTTTTACTAAAGGTTCAAATTCAAGAATAAATTCTTCCAAAAACTACTAAAAGTACCCGTCCTACAAACACGCATCACCACAACGCTCCGTAGAACAGTCATGTCAAACAGGCCGCACAAACGCCGCACGTTTCATAGAGTTGCTTCATGTACGCCTCGGAAAAATAAATCAAGATGTAAAATATTTTGCTACATGTATATTACAGTTAAAACAAAGTATGTATGTGGTAATTTAAGTAGGAACTTTTAAAATTAAATTTTTCGTATAATTTTATTACAGTGAAATCCTCCTATAAGGGACCCTGATTTAAGGGAAAACCGCCTAAAAAGACAAATTTAAAATATTTTGTTGGCTGGCTATGCTTACAATGCTAAAATTTTATTATTTTTGACCATTTATAAGGGATATTACAAACACAAGTAGCAAAATTTGTAAATTAAAATGTAAAAACCGAACCGCACAACTGAAACACTACTTGACTGTTGAACTGCACTCATTTCTTATTTCTCCTCATCACCTACATCGTTGGGAATGGAGGCCTATGTGATTGAGAAACTCACATTTTCATATATTGCAGCAATGGATGACAATTTACTTACGGAAGAGGAAATGACTGAGGAAGAAATTGTAAGTAATATCACCCAACAAGATGAATTAGATGGTGAATCTGACAAAGATAGGAAGAATTGCTAGCGTCATTTCCAAGTATTTCTGAAGCTTCATATATGATACAAAAACTCCACTAATTTTTTATAGCTCAGATGAATGTTGAAGAATTTGTGTTTTCGAATCTTCATAGTAATAATTTATGTGTGCGTCAAAACCAAAATAAAACAAAGCAAACATCATTAAATGACTTTCTTAAAGAATCTTAATATTTAACTATCATTTAATCCCACTGTAAATATATTAATTTTGAAATTGGTTTTACTGCAAAGAAAATATTTTTTTCACTTGATAATTCTCTTACAAGGGAAATCCCTTACATTGTTAAACGGGAAATCGCACAAACTTGACAAAAAAGGTCGGTGTAACGGGGTCCCGGATTCCACAGTATTTAGTTTTGTTTCCACCTAATTTAATTTGCGCCTTACACGTTTAAAACAGACAAGCCTACTAATCTATTTTTGGCATTTCTTGCGTAAAATAAAATGAATTAAATCAGGTAATTATTGCTTAAACATAGTTTATGTTTCAGAGAGAAAGTTATTATTAATTTACAACTGACTTAACAATAACGCTTGCCATAAAGACACAGTTAGAACAATACACAGTTATTAAAATAGGAAAAATGGTTTAGAAATATAACAAATATGTTGTATACATATTAACTTTACACGAACTGTTAGATAAATTAATATTATATAAATGATTGTGAGCTATTTGACAAGAGCCTCTGATAATTGCAATCACTATTTCTTCTACTAATTCAAAAGAAAGTCGCATCTTTTTCCTAAAAGACTCAAACAATTCCGGAATCGTGCCACGAGCTTCCACCAGAAAACTTATTACTTATAACTTCTTGAGTTGGTATTTTTCCATAAGGTAGGGAATACATAGATTGTAATGAGTTTGTTTTTCAATATAAACTTTATCTCCTTGATCAGAATTTTGCTCTATACGTAATGTAGGATCCAGGATTCAACCAGTTTTAGACTTTGTTCGCCAGCAAATTATATCTACGCGTTTAGAAGCCCCATCTGTTACTTTCTCAAACACATTCTAATCCAGTGTCCTTAAATGTTTAGCAATTATTGACCGAACTTCATGATGTCGACTGTTACTCAGTATGCTTCCCACTTGACATTTACCCAAAACATGAGCGATAGTTTCTTTCTCTTCACAGTGTCTGCAGAGGGTAGATTCTAACAAACCTTGCTACTAACTACAACTAATACAAAAAGAACAAAACGCACTGACAAAATGTTCACAACATGTGTTAAATTTAACAAAGCAAAGTGGAAATTGTAGTCAATATTACTCCAATTAAAGCTTTTATTCACGTTACAACAACCTCCTTTAAGACGAAAATATCGCTAGGGAAAATTATTTGATTCTATATAAAATAAAAGTTGCATTTTAACTAGTTTTGAAAAACTAAAAGCAGTCCAAAATACCCAAAATTGTTTGACACTACTGCAGTAAAATAAAATACTGTATGTCGCATATGTTGTTAGCATAAAACTGGTCTATAATAAAGAGCGTAGCAAAAGTGGCTAGAAATAAAAAATTGAATTTCTTGCAAAAAACCGAATCCAAAAGCCAAAAAATACGGCTTACGGATTAAGCTTCTTGTGAACATAGGGATTTGGATTTAGATTAGGCTAACAGAATTTTTGCTATTCGGATTCCGATTCGGATTTAGCTTAAGAACAAATTTAGCTTAATTCAGCTTTTAGAGTCGAATTAAGCTCAAGCTTACCATCCCTGACTCAGACTCAGGTTATATCGCTGTTAGTCTTCGGCAATGATTGTTGGCTTGTCTACTTGGATTCTCTCTTTAATTGTAGAAATCGCCGTATTGTTAACTGTGTTTGGCTTCCGGCCTCTCTTCTTGGGCTGTGGCGTTGGTGCCCGACTGTCGTCATTTGGCTTTTTAACATTGTCCTTTCCTGCTAGTGTATTGTCAGCCTTGTGGATGGGCTGCTTCAATTGCCAGTCTAGTTCTTGGGGACTTCCGTTTGCCAGTTTCGCCAAATGTCTGAATGCTAATTGGTTTTTTTCTGGTTCGCTGCCTGCTGTTAACTCAGTTTCCACCTGCGGTGTCCTTGTCACTTTATCTTGTAGGTAGTAATGCTTTATTCTCTTCACATTGATTGTAACGTCATAAATTTTGTTTTTTTCAGTTCGTCCTTGCAGCTTAAACACATTTACCTTAATTTTTTCCATGACGATGAGAAGACCTATGTAAGGCTAATGAGGTTTTTGTGACTGACCTCTTTTCTGACTGACTTTTTAATGAGTCCTAGTTCTCCAATATCGTACTCTCAGTTGTTCCTAGTTTTTTATACTGCTCAGTTGTTTTCTTCTGCTCCGTCTCGATTGCTTTCTTTGCTAGTGCCCTTGCCTGCTAGACCCCTTCCTCATGGTTTATGGCCTCCTGTCTGTGAATTTTATGAACTCCTGCTTTAACTGGGTAGCGACGTTGATAGCCTTATAATAGATAAAAGGGCAACTGTTGAGTTACTTTATGAACAGAGGTGTTTATAGCGAACACAATATAGCTTAATAATAGAATCCAATCTTTTTGATCAGCGGACGTATAAATTCTAATACAAGTATTCAGCGTTCCGTGCGTTCGCTCAACGGACCTTTGACTCTTTTGATGATGAGGGGTACTATAATTGTTACTCGCCCTCAATAGTCTAGTTATTTCTTTGAACACTTGAGAAGTAAACGTCGTTCCTAAATCACTCTGAATTGTTGCTAGAAATCCTTATTTTGTGATGACATCTTCCGCTTGGAATTTTGCGCACTCTAGTGCCGTTGCCTCTTTAATTGATTTTGCTACGAGTAACTTTGTTAGATAACATATCGCAGTGATAACGTACTTCACCCCTTGACTACTTCTGGAAAGTGGTCCCATCACATCCACTTGAACATTTTCAAAAGCTCTATAGGAACGGGTATAAACTGCATGCTGTCATCCGGTTCTATCCTCTCTATCTTATTTATTTGGCAATTATGGCAATAGTGAACGTACTGATTAATTTCCCTCTTCATGTTTTCCCAGTTAAATCTTGTAATGATTTTCTTATACGTCTTGTTCATGCTAAGATGATCTGCTATGGTGCTATCATGAAACTCGGTTGTGATTCTGTCCTTTCAATGCTGTAGTGCTACAACAATTTTAATGGGCCCACTGCCTCTGCTGTTATTATAATACTAAGTCTCTTTTAATACCTTGAATTTTGACTTAGCCGTAAGTGTTGCTGTTTCATTTTCCAATGCAGTCATTAACTCTGCCAGGTTTTTATCCTTTTGTTGCTTATGACAGAATTTCTCTGTTGTCATAATCCAAATTGGTAATTCTAGTAGTTCCTCTTCCGGGTTTCGATCTGGGATTGCATATCTGCTTAAGGCATCCGGAAGGTGGTGGTTTCTCCTAGCTACATGTCATATCTTGACAATTGAGTACTCGGATAATAATAGTGCCATTCTTGTTAGTTTCAGGGATATTTTCGTCTTCTCAGCCTGAAGTATAAATGTCAACGCGCTGTGATCAGTTTCAATTTTAAATTCAGTACCTCTTAAAAACATATCCAGTTTCTTGATGCTCCATGTGATTTCCAATAATTCAATCTCTGTCGTACACCAGTTACGTTCTGATTTTGTGAGCGTTTTGGAAACATACGCGATGGCTCTTGCCGTTCCATCCTCATCAATTTAAAATAATGCCGCACCTATTCTATCTAAACTTCCGTCAGTTCTAAGAATTGTTCTCCGGTTTGGTCGCCAGTGGGCTGAAATCGGGTATGTAGTGAGGGCTCCTTTGAGCTGTTGAAATGCCATCTCCTGTGTGTCTTACCATTTAAATGTTTTTTTAAACGTGTATGATATCACGTTGCGTAAATTAGTATTCAGAAATATGGGACTAGTACGTACGGAAACAGCTTGCATAGTTATATTAGCTGATTCAAGCTTTGGTTCAGGTGGTTTGTGTATGTACTTGAAACCAACAACTCCTACTTCGTACAGATTAGGTTGCAAGTAGAGCTGTTTTGGTAGTTTGCATGTAAAGTTTGTTAGTGTATTTGTGCTTGAGTGAATTTTGTCTGCACCGCTCTGTAATGTGCAACATATTAAATTTAATGCTAGCATTCTCATGCTTATGCTAAATTTAATTTTTGGTAGTAGAAAGTGCTTGTTATTTCTAGAAATCAAAAATCAAAAACAATTAATCTAGTGATTGTTTAAACTATTTAGGAAAAACAAATAAATATATCTTACCTTCGTTATTAGGATCTTCTTAGAAATAAGTCCATAAAATTGTGGTTTAAACTTTCTTTATTTTGAATTTTTAAGAGACCAATTCGCCGTGAATCCTGTTTAATAGATATTAAGAAACTAAATTGTTAAATTACATGATAATAAATATATTTAAAATATGCTGTTGATCATGTAATTGATTTTATATCGTTACCTTTTTTAAAGGTGAGTTTAGATTTGAATATCCTAACCACGTCTCCTATTTTGAACTTTAGGGCAGGTTGCGGCTTTTTTCGTTCTTTTAGGTACTTTGCCAATATTTTGCGCCAAAAGTTACATTCATTTTCCTTTGTTACCTAGTTAAGTGTTAGGTTTAGGGTACGATGGTAGGTGTTATTATATGCTTTCAAAAAAGCTTAAATGACATTCGTTATTTTTTTTTATTTCTTTTTGCCATAAAACGATGTAATTTTGTGAAGAGAATAAGAATAAATTTTTCACTGAACGCGCTTTTTATGTAAAAATATTTGTGATATAAATTAATATGTTTGCGCTATTAATATTTTTTAAATAGTTTATTTTAAAATTCGCGGCCTCTATCATTGAACAAATTTATCGGTGTCGCTTTTGCTTCTTTAAGAATTAAGTCCAATGCACGAACCATTGATTTTGATTACTTGTTTTTCAGCATAAGTACATATGCTTTTTTGCTGAACGAATCAACAACGATAAGTGCAAACGTATATCCGTTGTTCCATTTGGCTATATTAGATATGTCCTTGAAGTCAACTGCGTAGGTTTGATTTATAAAATTGAAAAGCATTCGTCGCCTTTTAAATTTTTGACAGATATCTTTATGCAAAGAATAGGCTTGTATTTTAGGCAATTCTGACTTAACTTGCTCTTTATGCTTTTATTTAGTTCTGGATTTTTAAAACCTGGACATCCCAGAGAATGCACTTAAAAACCTATGATTTAAATAACTTTTGCGAACGCTTTCAGTTTTAGTAGCCATAATGACTTTTTTATGATTGACTAACAGTTAACGACTGCATAATATTATATAATTGAAATAATTAATACATTGTGCTTAGTCTTACTTTAAAAGAAAAGTAAAATCAATAAATTCAAAAATAGTGTCAAAAGACAGAAGAATGATTTGTTTAAATAAACTTACACAATTACGTCGTATATTAATACTTTACACGCATAGCGAAAAATAAAATAATTAGGAATTACTCAGACTGCTTATGACAGTTTTTTTAATTTTCCGGGTATATTTAATCATATTTAACTTTACATTTGGATAGAGGGAAGTAAGAAGGCATAATCAATAATATGTGTTGAGTCTAGAAATTTGATAACGACTAAAGTTATATTTTTAAAATCTTCCGCTCTTTTGTATCTTTGATCGACGTTGGCTTTAACTAGCTTTAGAAGAGGAAACTATGATGATTTAATACTGTATTTGTCGGGACCGGACATATGTTTTTAAAATCTACCGCCCTTTTGTATCCTTGACAACATTGATTTTAAAGTGAGGTAGGGCTAAAAGAAGGGATTGTTGTGACGTTATGATTGAGAAAAGGGAAAAGAGGGTGGGTTTGGACGTATTTCTTAATTAAAATTTTCAGTACACTGTTAGATAGGATAGTGTCAAGTTTACCGGGCACCTTTCGGACAAGTTGGAGCCGTCATTTTTTAACTATTTACATTTTTCATGGTACCATTCGACGCGCCTTGACGTTTTGTCGCGATTCTTTTGACAATATCTTTAAAAAGTCCTGTTTTGCACTTTTTATGGCTGATTTACATTTTTTAACTCTGCGCCAATCACAGCACTAGAATTCAAAATTTCAAAAATTAAGTGATCCTGATTGGCACAGAGCCCAATGAAAAATTATTTATTCAACTTTTCAAAATTAGTTTGAGCAAGGAAGATTCCAAAAACTGATGCAAAAAGTTTTGAAAGAAAAAAAAGTAAAGATCAGTCAAAATACCTTTGTTTAGTTTTTCAGACTATTTTTGTCGAGGAATTGATTTTAGGAGAGAAAACAGTTTATTACATTCAAAATAAAAGTAGAAAGAACTATTGTTTACCATTTTATATTGTTTCCCACTTAAACCTGAATCGTATCCATGTCTACTCTGCATGACAGTAGCAACACTGAAGTCAACGCTAAACTTTATAAGAATACTAGCAGGTTAGCAACCCAATAGGTTGCAAATAAAGGTTTAATATAATAATATGTTCTTCAAGTTTAGCTGTCACAATATATTGCATTGATTGTGGTTGAATAGCCTTAAGGCATGCTTGGTATAAGTAAGCTTTAATTAATGGCTCCACTGGGTTAAGTTAATAAAACAGGCTTGGTCGGAATAGGTTTTGACCACATGTCTGCTCAGAGTAAGGGATAAGTTTTCCCCTAAAGCAGTATTGCGTACCAATAATTTATTTTTTATCTCTTAATTAAAAAAAAAGCCTAATAGTGGGGTTTGGGTTGGCCCCTTATAAGAGCCATTGCACGTTGTTTGCGCTTTAGTTTGTAACTATTTCCATTCGACGCATCTGGTAAAAACTTGGCCGAGCCAAGGTTTTTGCAAAATCTTAACCCTTTTATGCCTGTGATCCAATAAAAATGTAGGTTTTTCTTGGATCCAAATGTGGATTCTTCTCTTTTCGTGTAAATGACTGTTACACAACACATTTAACTCTAATTAAGGTAGAGCTTTAATTCCTGGATAACCTGAAATTACAACTGAGCCTAGAAAAGTCGGTGATAATAGCTTAAGCAGGTCAAATCTATAGTTAAAACATACCTCATGCACTTGAAAACTTAACCCACGCAAGTCTTTCTTTAAAGCTTAGCCCAGGCTTAGGCTTAGACTTATCTGGCCAAAACTTATCCCGACCAAACCTCAGGTAATACTTTTATAAATAAAAGTGGACCCATTAAATAAAACTTAAAGCTTATACTGGGCAATCCTCAACTTGATTACCACAATCAATGCAATACTTTGACTTAACTTATACTTTAATTTTGTGCAAGACCGTAGTAAATACCTGATCCAAGCCAACACTGCAGTAAATTTTATCCTAACATCCGACTGAAGTCTTCCACTACATATAGCGTTACCCGGGCAGTTCAGTTATAAAAATTTACCTTGAATAACTCTGATCCCATAGCGTAACCTGGGCTAGAACACCAATATGAACCTAATCTTGAAAAAGTTGAGATTAAAGTTCCAACCCAGCCTGAAGTTATAATTTCATTGATAAAAGTGGGCCCATTAATTAATTAAGTAACGCTCATGTTGATTTGACTACAATTGATGCACAATTTTTTTGACTGAAACAGCTTAAAGTAAGGCATTCACACTAAAATTTTTAATTGCAACCCATTGGGTTGGTAACTGCTAGTATATTTTTAAATCTGCCGCTGTTTTGTATTCTTGGTTGGTGTTAATTTTTGTGAGCAAATTTAATATTGCATTTATAGGGACGAATAGTAAGTGGATTGTAGTGACGTCATAAACGACGAGGGAGGGGCGAGTAGATTTGTAGTGACGTAGGGGGACAAGCGATTGACGTCATGAATCCTGTAGTCACCAGACCGCACTATAATATTATATTTCATCGCCAAAGGGCAAATTAAAATTACAATCGTTAGACTCTAAAAATATGGTTAATATATCGTATGTGTTACATACTAATATATTACCACTCACTACGTACATGTGATGATTTACTGATCGTATAGAATTAACAATAATAATACACAGCTTGTATGTTTTAAGCATTTGTTTATACTTATCGTGCCAGCATTGGTGTCATGCTATAGCCGGAACTTCTCGGCATTTCCTTTGTTCACTACTATAATTATATAACAACCTACATTTTAGGCTTAAGTGCAATTAATTATGATACATCTAAGCTCTGTATTCTTATTTTACCACTCTTGTCTTTAGTTTAAAGATATAACTCTAGATTCTCATTTTCGTAGCGCTTAAAAAACTTAAGATTGCGTAAAATTCTACTAAAATCAAATTCTGCACGTGCATTGTCTATTTTATTCTACAGAGTGTGTAATGGGTCTGATATATCTTACACATAAACATCAGTCTCCAAGTAATCCAGGTTAGCTTTATTCTGGAATATTCTTCACAGTATACCTTTTTTTCATAAAAATACACCTTTTATAGGCTAAAATTGCAAGTCCTCTGAGTAACAAATCATCTGCACGATAACTTTCAAGATATTGCGTGATAAAACTCAAACAATCAGACAAACCATTAAAATCTGTACATCGTGGTAGCAAAAGTAATTTCTTAGCATGTGCAGTACTGGTGCAAATACTGGTTTCAACAAAATCTTTAACCTTTTTTAAAGTTTAAAAAAAAGTACAATGGGATTAAATTTAAGTATTTTGTTTTTAAAAGGGGGTTTGGTTGTTTTTCTCTTTATGAATTGGCATTTATATATGTTTTAAAGTAACGTTGTTGTTTAAATCTAACACATCAGTGTATGTTTTAAAGTAGCATTTTATTTAAAAGATAGTAGCGCAATTCCTTAAAGGGAACTGTGTAATTGGATAAAAGATTTGTCATAAAGGGTTAGCATAAGTCTTAAGCGGGATATAAAATGTTTAACTGAAGCGTTTTGACAGTATGTTGTATTCTAATGGATTAAAAATTCTTCGAGCTTTGATACCCTTTGTTTTATGGCAAGGGAAAAGTTTGCGTCACGATCATGTAAATGTTCTAGGTATTGCAAGTTTTAAACAAGTACATAGCCATAGCTTTTTTTCGTACTTCTCAATTTGAGGTGAGTCTGGTCAATGTTTATAAGATTTTTTGTTTTCATGTACTTGTAATCAGACACTAGCATGAGTGACTTCATACTGTGTGCATATAAGCTGTTGATATCTTGTAAAAGTAGGTGTCGTCGTGGCTGTAATGTGTCTAACCTACCAGGACAACTTTTATAATTTGCAATGACATGTTTTTCTGCAAAAATACATTAGTCACTTCATATTCTATTTTTTGCAATGTTAAATACCGTGTTATATCTTATGTCATCTCTTTTAGCTTTTAAATGCTTTCGGAAGCATTTTCATGAAAAGTGTGGCAAAGTCAAAGAATAAGTAGGATTTATTTCGTATGTTTCAGTTTTCAATTTTTAAATTTTTTGCCAAACTTCTGCAGGTATTACTGTATCTAACAAACAAGTAAAACGCATGTAATCATTTTATGTTAAAAGGTTAAATTTTGCACAGCAAACTTTTTTATTAAGCCCCTATTTACTATCTGGTATTGCCAAATTATCAGGTAGAGATTTTTTGTGACATGATCTAACAGAAATCTTATAATTCAAAATTGCAGTGTACTGTTAGATAAGATAGTGGGAAGTTGACTGCGGACCTTGCACCTTCTCTCAGTTTTTAACTTATTACAGTTTTTATGTTACCATTTGACTCGCCTTGACGTTTGTCCTCATTTGTTTGACAATATTTCATAAAATGTTGCGTTTCGCACATTTTATAGCTGATTTACACTTTTTAAATCCGCGCCAATTACAGCACAGAATTTTAAAACTTTAAAAATTAAGTAATCCTAATTGGCGCAGATCTCAGTAAAAAATTATTTGTTCCTATTTTTAAAATTATTTTCAACATAAAAGAGCTTTAAACTGATTCAAAAAGCTTTGAAAGAAAAAGAAAAGTCAGCAAAAATTATTTTATTTAATTGTTCTACTAATTGTCTGGAAATTGGTTGTAAGAGAGAAACAAGATTAGTGAAGTAAAAAATAAAAGTTTAAAGAACAATTGTTTACAATTTAAAATAAGTTGCCACTTAAAACTGCAACGTATCCGTGTCTACTCTGCATGACAGCAGCAACATTCAACGCTTTACTTTATAAGAATACTAGCAGGTTCGCTTCCTAATGAGCTGCAATTTGTTCTTCAAGTTTAGCTGTCACAATATGTGGCATTTAATGTGGTCAAATAGTCTTAAGCTATGCCCGGTAAAAGCTTTAAATAATGGCTCCACTCAGTTAGGTTAATAAAACAGGCTAAGTCGGAATATTCTGTGACCACATGTCTGCTCAGAGTAAGAGATAAGTTCCTTCTCTTAGCAAACTCAAAATTTTAAAAGTTGTGTTTATGGTGAAAGGTCCTAATAGTCTTGGTCTCTTTACTAAATTCGCGCTTACACATGTGACAGTGCGTAGCTTGTTTAAACTGTGTTTTTACACTTTTACTAAAAGATTCCTTGTTATTTGTTTCTTTAATATGTGTAAATCTGTTTGTTTCGTAAAATTTACGTGTAAAAATATGTTTAAATGCATCTTCTGCATCAAAATACTCAATAATTTCAGCTGTATACTTTGTGTTGTTTTGCAAGTCTGAAATTTTGAATAGGATTTGCAAACGTAAAGAACCTATTAACAATGATAAAGGGGTCCGGAAGTGTTTTCAATGGCTTTGCAAACTTGACTTTTTTCAATGGTTTAGAAAAAATAATTTTTCTTTCTTTGCGATTTTGACAGTTGTCACTGTGCTGTTGTAAATTTTTGTCTAAGTTAAAACATTTAAATTACAATTTGCAATAAAACTTTTTATTGCATCGTCAGTTACGCATAAATTTATCAAGACTAGTAAAAAGAACTATATGGTTCGACTTGGTCTTGTCGTCCTTTCCTTAATTATAAATTTAAAATAAATAACACAGTTCAGTGAAAACAGAATCACGCGATCGTCGTATAGAAACAATGTCGTCATTGCAATGACTCTTTATAGTAATACCTAGGTTTTTTTCAATTACGAAATTATTTAAATTCTAGCTAATACGCAAAGCACAAATAATATCAGTAAAATTAAATTGCAAAAAGTTGGAAATATACTTTGTACGACTTTTTATTCGAACTTTTACACACCAAATAGCATTTAGTGTTGCTAAGTGCTTGGTTACACTTTACCTAGCTAAGATTTTGTTGCGGTATTTTTAAGCAGCAACACAGAATTTAAAACAGTCATTGCATTTGTTTTTTTACTTAAATATCCGTTTTCTCTATAATGTAACTTTGAAAATTTAATGTATCCTTTCGCTTTAGCATTTAAAAATAAATTTAAATTTACGACTTCAAATTGAATAGACTCTAGTTGCTGAGGTGCCCAACCAGTACTGAGCTTATTTAAGTTAAACTCTAATAATAGTATTTACAGCTAAGTTTTGCGTTAACAATTTAATAATAGACTCGTATAGTTAAGTCAAAATATATGTAATATCTTGATATTTATTAGTTGGTTGATGCACGAAGGTCACTATTAGCCCCTTGTAAGCTCTCAAAGACTGTTAATATACATCTAGATCTATCAACGACGAACGACAAGTGCGACTAGAAGGGCTTCGGGAACTTTCGCTAGTGCTTGTAGTAGTGAAAAGTCCGTATGTTGCTCCTGAACGACGTATTCTACTTTCAATGAGCTTTTAATTTTTGTTGTCATAGTTTGCAAGACGTTTGCTAAGATTTAGTCATGTGTAATAGATTTTGTCAGAACAAAATCGGTTGAAATCTCTACAGTGTTAAATTTCCTCAACGTGAGCTTAATACGCCACATACGTTCTTTATTCAAACTGACATCAAGAGATGTAACAAACACTAAAAGCGCTGTAAATCAACAGACACAATATTATTAGAGTCCATGAGCATTATATTCAATAAAGTAACTACGTAATAGACTACAAAATGTTATATCACGAGTACTTAACACCAAGATATACGTACATAGTTAGACTCTCTGTTATTAATAGCAGTTAGAAAGTTTGGTTGTTCGTGGTACTGAACTGCTGTGTGTGGTACTAAGGCTAGTTGAATCATGCCGGAGTAGAAGAAGTGGTAATGAACTGATGCTTGTTTGTATGATGTATGGCTGTTCTTCAGGATAAGTGGTTTGAGGTAGAAACGTTGATGTTAGGAGGAGTGCTTAAGATGTTATAAGGGTCCCCAATGAGTCTGCCGCAGTACATAAAGTCGATTTGTGGTGGGTGGTTTCTACTTATTTCTAGTAAACCCATTTGATTTTACTAGGGATCATAGGCTTCCAGTACGATAATTCTTAATCATTTTGAACCCAAAGAAAATTAAGACCAGGATAAATGACACGTAGATGGCTGCACATGCGCAGAAAGAGAATTAGAAACGTATGCACATTTAGCAATGGTTTAAAATCGTACACGTGTTATATGCATATCATATCTTTTGTAATATAAAAATATATTTGTGTTAAACACTAGGGTGAATTTTGCACTCACTAATCCAGTCAAACGTTGTATTTACTGCCGGTTTGCTTTATCTTCGTTTTAAATGTCCACTACATCTAGTAAAATTCCGTTTTGAGTATTTAAATTTTGAAGCATATATTTTAAAGCTTTAAAAATTAACGTTTTAAATAAGCTAGGTTTAAGTACGAAAGATGGCGTAATATTAGGGCTACAAAAAGACAGTTTGTCCTGCTGAGAAGTGTTTTGTATTTCTTGTAAGGCTTTTTTTTGCCTTTTTAAATAAACTGTTATGGTTTAGTGCACTTTTGTAGCTTGATGCAGTGCTTTAAAGGTCTAATATTGGAATATTTGTTTCATGCTGAGAATACACTACAGTTTTGCAATAGGTTGCAAGAAGGAGAAGCTTAAGCGCTAAGAACCGGATAATTAAACATCACATAAACATTGTATGGATTTGAATTGAACACTTTGGCATTACGAGATACACTGACACTGTCTTATTAATTGCAGCTCTATTTATATTTCAAGATATAGCTTTCCTTAATGCACTTGTATTGCTGCGATGTCTCACGTATGCATATTTACGGTCGCAAGCTGATTTTAGATGTGATTTGTTGATACTGGCTTGAGATATTACTTGCTCGTAATTAGACTACTCTTGAACAGGTAGTTTTTTTAACATTTTGACGCCAAATTGAGAACTAAAGGTTGAACTATTACTTTTTTCTTTGTGGTTTCTGCTTATGTGCATTAATATGTTTGTGTAACAATTGATTTTATTTTTTGGCGTTGTTCTGCTTTGCAATGTTTAAAGCCTTCTGCTCTTTTCTAATTTTTATTAACTCATTGTAGAGCTTGGGTTTATACGCTTTCATTACAGTAGCTATAGCGAATTTAATTGTTATGATTGTATATTTTATTAGCACAAATTATATCTGACAAACGTGTGACACGGCAGATTTAACTGTTGTAAACTTTATGAAATATTGTTGCTAGGATTCTGCGCAAAAGGAGTTTGTTTCCCATATATTGTTTTTCCATGTTAGCCAGACTAAAAGGGCTAGGGGGCTTGATACAGGCATCAACTAACTGTTATCTGCTCTTAAAAATTTTGAAAAAAACTTGAATTTTACGACAATTATCTTAAAGTTAAAAAACTAAAACTATCTTACAAGTGAAAGTAGACACAACGTGCACGGGTACCCGATCGAAGATTTAGAAATCACACTATCACTGCCCCGAAAAAACAACAAATTATTTGGCAAGCCATACCAGGCTAAGGCAAAGGCACTGTTGTTGACGGGGCCAAACCCTCGGTTATATACAAACTCTACCTTTTCTGAATAAGCTTTTAGCACTAAACTAACAAACTGTTACATCTTTACTATAATAATAAACGTAATCTAATAACAATACAACTTATTTAAACTGAACAAATACCCACTAAGAAAAATTCCTTTTCTTTTTGAGTAGCTAATGACGAAACGAAGAAGCAGTCAGGACGAAACTAAAGACGAAAAAAGAATAAGAATGGAGATGGAACTGGATGACGAAGAAGTGATTACACTGAAAACTGCAGAACTTAGGAAACAGAGAATCAGCAAAGCAACAATAAAACAAGTGATTGCTCCACTCGAAGTAAAGATTGATCGCATCGCAACTGAAAACCAGGAGCTAAAAATTAAAGTTGAAAAGCTCGAAGATGAGAATAATAGACTGCACATGGAGATCAGAAGAAGCAACCTCATCTTTACAGGGATCCCTGAAGGAGAAATAGAATCTGAATCTCAAATAATTACTAAAGTCAAACAAGTGATATCAGCTGTAATGCAAGTTGAAGCTGAGATAGACACTGCCAAAAGGCTAGGCAAAGTTGGCAATGGGGCTAAATCACGACCAATTGTCATCAGGTTCCTGAGACAGAGCCAGCGTAACGAGATATACCGCAGACGAAAAGAACCAAGAAATTCAGAAAACCACAAGACAGTATATATAAATTTGGATCTCCCTCCTCGTGTATATAAAACTCGGCTATTGGAGCGAATTGAACGAGCCAAGGAAAGGGAGTCTGGAAACCCAGCTTAATAGTTGAGAAGACGGCCGGCCTACACAAACAAACTACAACAGAATAACCAACAAAAACAATCTTAAATCCAAAAATAATAAAAATACCTCTTTTAATAAACTGACGACAGTTATATACTGGAATATAAACGGTGCAACTCAAAACAGAACTGAAAAGATTAGCTTTATTGTGGAACAAAAATTGGATATTTTTTGCCTCAGCGAAACGTGGTGCAAGTATGAGGTACCTCTTTCTGAATTCAAAACATCAAATTATAATATCTATCAAGTATACGCAGACAAACAACATAACAAAGGAAGGTCTAGCGGAGGATTTATTGCTAGCATAAAAAAAGGTCTTGAATGGAAAGTAGTACATAGTGACCGTTTCTCAATCACTGTTGGTTCGGAGAACAAAAACTACAAACAGATTGTGTTCTTATACATCCCACCCAACAAAACACATGACAATGTAATCGAAGAAGTCACAACCCAGCTAGCCCCAAATAACGAAATAATAATTATGGGAGACATGAATGCAAAGGTTGGAAATAAGGAATGGAATGCAAATAATACACTAGTCTAACCCAGGAAAACAAAATGTCAAGAAATAAATGCAAGAGGAAAGGAACTTATGGATTAATTGATGGAGTATAGTATGATTTTATTGAATGGCAGAACAGCTGATGACTACGAAGGGGAACCTACGTTTACCAATGCAAATGGGTCAAGTGTTATTGATCCATGTCTAATATCTGAAAAACTATACAACCGAAATATAACCTTTAAAGTCTTAGAGAATGTAATGTCAGACCACTTCCCGATTCGGCTTAGTATGCAAGAAATAAATGTGCAGGTACCTAAAAATAATAATCCATTATATTACGAAAAGATTAAGTGGAACAATGACGAAAGCCTTGCCTTTAGAGCAGAAATATTTAAACTTGCAAGTCAAACGTAAAAGGATGAATACAACTTCACAAGTTTAACCAAAAACATTAACCTGGCCAAAAAATCAACTAATATGTTAAAAAAGTTACCTTTTAAAAGAAACTCAGAATTTGGCCGACAATGGTTTACAAACAAATGCGCCTAATGCAAGAGAAATACCAACATAGCTCTTCATCATATGATAAAAAACAATAGCAATGAAACTCGCCGAAAAATAAAGGAAAAAGATTATGTTCAATCACGACAGCAATACCTGCAACTAATCAAGAAAACAAAAGACGAGTACTACAATACAATTAAAAATAACATAACGGAAGCTAGAGACGGGAAAACATTCTGGAAAGCAATTACCACATTTAGAGGAACTAAACAAAGCACTGCAGAAAACAATATCACCCCACATAAATGGTACCACCATTTTAAAGACCTTTTTGAAGACTTAAATCATGTGCGCACAACTGAGACAAGCATTAACACACAAAGCGAACAAAACAATGGGGAACCTCTTCATCTAGATATCACACATAAAGAACTAGAAGCAGCAATATCAAAGCTGGCATTAAATAAATCACCGGGCAAAGATGGTCTCCCCAATGAAATATGGAAGTTTCTGAATTATAAATCAGAAACAATGCTCCTCAGCTCGTTAAATGAAATAATCAGAACTGCTAAAGTACCAAAAGGATGGAACAATATCTCACTTGTACCTATCTACAAGAAAGGGGAGAAAGTAATTATCGGCCAATATTGATTCTCAACACAAGCACAAAGCTTTTAACAATTATTCTAGCAGAAAAATTACAAGCTTGGAGAACAAAAAATAAACTGATATCGGGAAAACAAGCTGCATATAAAAAAAGAACCGGATGTGTTAACAATATATTCAGACTACACGCATGCATACAACACGCAATGACAAAGTCCGACAACAAGTTGTTTGCCTTATTTGTGAATCTATCGCAAGCTTTTGATTCCATTGCACATGAAAAACTATGGACTAAAATGACAACAGCAGGAATTACTCAAAAATTCATTCGATTGTACAATCTATATATTTTACTGCACGAACCAAAGTAATGACAGAAAATGGATACACAGAATGGATACACATAATAGAAGGAGTACTTCAAGGAGAAACGTTGTCACCTATACTTTTCAACCTCTTTATGGATGAAATCGTTCACAAATTAAACAAAGGCGACGCTATGACAATTAAAATGCTTACAATGCAGGTTCTTATTATCTTGTACGCAAATGATATAGTACTTATGGCTTACAACCGAATGGACCTTCTAAAACAAATAAATATTCTGAAAGTATTTTTGAGACTAACAAGCTGAAAATCAACCTTTTCAAAACAAACGTAGTGATTTTCAGAAAAAACAAGAACCACACAAAAGGGAAAAAAATATACTTCACATGGGTTACGGAACAAATAGCTGAGGCAGGAGAGTACACGTACCTAGAAATGGTATATAATTATGAAGGAAATATGCTAAAAGCAAAGGAAAGGACGATTGCTAAAAGTAAAGCAGCTATGAAAAGTCTATTCAGACTATATGCAAAAAGCAAGACCAGCAACATACGAATTAAGATAGGTCTATTTAACTCCCTTGTCAAATCAGTATTACTCTACGCTGACCCGGTTTGGGCCCAGTATTTCACAGAAGAACTAGAAATGTTTCAAACAAAATTCTTACAAAACGCTCTGAATGTCACAAAAATTTCTAAAGAATAACATATTTAAATCTGGGAAAGACACGCTTGATTATAAATGCTTCGAACAACTTAAGGATGACCATGTGAACAAAAAAGCAAACAACTGGTACAGCAGTCTAGTCAAGTTGTTTCAATTCTTTGAACTGGAAAGCGATCCAGACACGCTTAATAGCAAAAATATCAACAAACTCTCAAACATTTTTATCAAAATAGCCAAGCAACAATTGATTAACAATGATGTCACACAAATGATCAACAGCAAAAGCCTACCGCATTACAAAACACTAAAACTATTTGCAAACACAAGTAAATGGCTTGAACTGCATCGCAACGGGGAAGTATCACAACTCTACCTACAAATGAGAATGAAGCACAGCATAATACGACTACAGGGGAAATCAACAATTTTAAACGGAATGTGGAAGATATGGGACAAACAAAAAAAGAAAAATACGCTGTGTAATAAATGCGACCTACAATCAGACGAAACCCAGTACTACATTATGTTTGAATGCCCTAAATACAAAACGCTTCGAGTACGTTTCATTCACCCAATAATTAGGGGAACCCCAGATGAGGACAAATACCATGAATTACTCAACGATGATAATACATATCTTCAAAAAATGGAAAATTTTTATCTTTTTTTGAAACAGGCAATCCAGCAGCGCAACAATTAAACCGGAAATGAGGGACAAAACTGCACTCAAGCTAGTAGATAGATACCTTTATCTCAATTTTGAGTAACTAAAAGATAAAACATGACATTGTTGTACAACTAACGCAGTGCCATATTGTTTTAGCCTATGATGTGTAGAACAACCCTAGTGCTGCAAAAATTTGAATTGATAATCATCCTGACCCCCACACAGCACCTCAAAAATGTATCATTTTCATATTACGCTACTCTTTTACCTACTACCAGCCCTTGTTCAAGTCAGTATATAGGCACCTTTACCTCAATCTTTGGTAACCAAAAGACAAAACATGACCCGCTAATTATTACAATGAAACTAACTGAGTGTCATATTGGTACAGACCAAGATGTACGAAACAACGCCAGCGTTGAAAATTTTTATTTGTCAAGCATTTTAATGTCCACCCACCCTCTCAAAAAACTGACTGTACATCCTTGAAACTCAACAACATGATTATTTATTTATTTCACCGTGTACATAGTAAACATTTTACCTATCATAACTAACTAAACTTGTAACTCTCACAATTCTATTAATTAAAATAACCCACTATATAATACATAATAAGATAATCATTATAATTATAATGCTCCCAGCCCAGGTCACAATACTTACAATACTAACTAGTTTAATTAATGCCTAAATCATAATATTATTGTAAAATCAAAAAAGTTGTGTAGGCCAGATGGCCATGTCGACTTTGATCAATAAATCATATATATATATATATGTTAGCCTGGTTTGTTTTAAAGTTTGTACAAGTGTTTTAACTTTGTTTAAATATCGCACGTCTGTTTGTTTGCAAAACTTATCCAAATTAAATATACACTATGCTATAACATTAAGCAGATCAACAGTTGTAGATTAGATGTTTGTTGAATATGCTTTTGGTTTTGCGTTCGCTAATAGAAATAGATATTTGAAGTTTATTTGAAACGGAATTTTTCTCTTTACTTTTACTGTCATGGTAAGTATTATTTGTATACATATATGTCAGTACCTTTCACAGGAAAATTGATATTACGCACAAACATATGTAGGATTAGGCACTGTGGATGCAATTCTAAGAACAGGTAATGAACGGCGATATACCTATACTTCATGGCGATATAGTTATACCGCATTCGGACAGCAGAATAATACTTTATTATTTCACTATTCACACTGTATAATGTAACACAAATTCTACATTTCTAATTTATGTCATTCTTTCCTTATGACAATTATGTTCTGACGCACGTAGGAAATACTAATAATCCTATTATTACTTCTATGGGTTCTTTATTGAAGCAGTAGAACTGCCTGGCCTACATTAAATTATGGACTTTATATTCCTACATTTAATTCCAACTTTTTCTTCAGCGACACACCTTATAATATAATTCTATTTTCCTCCCCAAATTCTATCACACACAGAATATTGGCAAATATTATATTATAGCAAAATCAGAATAAAACACTAACACTTGAAAATAACAACTTGACTAGAAACATCCTAGCCAATTTTCTCTCCACACAAAACTTCTCAACTTTTATTTCATACATCATAAAAGTTTACTCACTTCATTACCTTATACATACTTTACTCATCCTATATAATTTGGGAAATTAACAGCGTATTTACTACAAAGATAGTATTTATCATTTCATGGCTCCACTGACAATCGAGACTTGGTCTATGCTCAGTTTATAACAATTGAACTACAATATAGCTCCATTTTGAGCAATTTTGGCCAACTTTTAGCAATTTCGTGCTACGTGGTTTCTTTTGCTACTTCAATTTACATATTCAAAAAAGTTCTTTTACGTGTGGGAGATCCTGTGTTTTAAGTGTTACCTTATTTAATTCATTTCAAAGTGATACTGAGAACAAAAACTATAAATTCAGTGCACTTAAAAACAGTTTTAAAAATATTCAAAAATACAGTATATACTATAAACTACCACCGAACTCAGTATATTTCATAAGTTTTAGTAGTTACATTGACTCTCACTCTGTGCGTGTGTACGATATATATACATTCTACATTCTCAAGTTCGTAAAACGAGCAGAAAACAACGAAGATCGAGCAACCAGAGAGAGGGCCAACTGAGGGACGTTTTAAAATTACGTGGAAATTCTGAAGCAAAACATTTTGAAAATACTTTTCGGCCCATCCCATAAGGAAATACCAGTACAGGTTGGTCTGGCGGTTGACTAGGAGGGTGATTCCTTCTGGTTAAGCAAAAGTCCAAGCGCATTCTGATATGGATGGGTGACCTGTGCTTGGTAATCCTGCAAGGCTCGGTGGTATGTACGTTGCAGGTCCTAGAGGACAGATTTTCGGAGTCATTTTCTAGGCTTTCTAGAGTTCCCTTCTCTAGAAAAAGTAGTCAGAAATAATAAAATCAAATAAAAAAAGTAAAGACTATAGTAAGTAGTAATAGTATAAAGGTCCCTCCCTGGAAATCAGTGAGAATTCGCTGTGAGGAGAAGACGGTAAAGCAATTACTTTACTTTACTTTACTTTAAATAAGCTGCAGCCCATCCCATTTCATCCTATGAGGAAGTGAAGGGACGAATATTTCTTGACTAATGTAAAGGACAACCAGGGGGAATACTATTAAAAGAGATTTTCGCTTGGGGTCGGACATGATTTCAGGTTATAGCTCAATTTCGGTATCGACTAAAAAACAGTATGTACAATTTCTAGAAAATAACATCTTTAATGTTGCGTTGCGTACAGCCATATGTGATTGCATAAATTAAAAACACCTAGAATTGTTGCGAATTTCAATATTTTTCGATCCTAAAACATTATGTGTCTCATCCAACCGAGGCTTAAAAAACATTTACCGAGAAACTGGTAGAGAATTTATTCTTCAAAGGTACTTACTCCAGATATATCCTTTTGCACCCATACTATTTACTACTCTCTATGTATTAAAGTACATTCAATATATCCTTATTTAAGAATTTGCTCATAGTTAGGTCATATATATAAAATAATTCATAAGATATAGATAAAGTTACAATTTATGATTGTAGGAAAATTTCACAACGATATAACGGCATATATCACGACAACATTAGTCAAATCACATTGCAGTGTCCTTTCGCAAATAGCATACAGTCATGCAGTAGTCTACACAACGACTTACCTTCAACAGCAGTAATCTGAGCGAAAAACTATAGATAGATTCAAAAAATAAAACCTATACATCGGTAAGCCTTTATACATACGGTTATTTAAGTCAGAGTTTTTACAGCAGCCAACCTACGCACATCGGTGGACGTAAGCTAATTAGTAATTAAGTATAGATTAACTAGGAATTCATATTGCTACATTTAATACAATAATCTAGGTTCATAATTAAATTAGATATTTACTAATTGAGAGAAATACTACAAGGCCTTCTCAATTACATCACATCATTGAGTACATAAGGATTAAGTGCCACACGTAGTTACAACGGTGATTTGTTAGGCATACATTTACAGAAACATTATGAATCATGTATTATGTTACCAAGTGGTATTCCAATTCTTAGAAGCCTAAGAAGTAACACAGACAAAACAGGAGAACGGTCTTCTGCAGTACCCAAATATCCTCTAGAGTATAAGGCTAGAGGCACTTAAAGAGATAGAGTTCCATCTGGACCTGAAAGATTAGATTTATACTCACTTCACACTGAAGATGCTTCAGTATCAAGGCCTGCAGATATTAGCCTACCTAATCCAGCCACACCTTTTACAACTAGTCGCCGACGACTTTTTTCAGTATCATCAATAACTGAAGTATAAAGGGCTCATAAGCTAGCTAAACAAAAATTAAAAGAAGTTGTAAAAGAGGTTACTAATAGATTTCAAGTTGACTTTAGGATAGTACCATATTTAGGGAAACTAAAAGAACATTAAATCTACGAAGCATATACGTCTCAAGTACCGTATACTAGTAATATAATATCATACGGCTAAACTTACTTGTATTTTGGAGCGACATTTCTAGAACAGGTTCCTGACTTGAATATTTCCTCATTTGAGGAAATTATAAAAACTCTTGAGTCAGCACCCAATTCGTCCATACATACAGAAGCAACTCCAATACTACCTACAGCTCATACTTCCAAAGAAACGAAAACCCCTACAAAAGAGATTACATACTTCTCTGCTAGCAAATACGCAGTATCAGAGATACCTACATTTGACGAATAAAAGCAAAGAAAAGCTAATACTAGTCCAGCCATAGAGGAGACATTTGCAGACAAGACATTTGCATCAGCTTATAACACTACTTTAGAAAGTAAAGCTGAAACTGGAAACAAAACTTCCGATTCCTCAGACAGCGATAGTGCAGAAGACAATGAGGGGGGTAGTAACCACAATTCTAGAGGCTCCTCACAAAGAGGAGATTCTGACCACACCCAAAACGAGGAAAACTTCCATCCTACCCCAGAACATAGTGACAAGGAGGATTGACAGGAAGAAAACCCTCCACCACAACAGCCACGGCCACCACCTCTCCCCCCACCACACCCTGTACCTCCGGCGGGCGGAAGCGGCGGAGGCGGCGGACCTCCAATTAATATGGCGCAATTACATTTACAGAAGCATAATGCGCTTATAGAAAGAGTTCGCACCATTCAAATCAAAGTGGATCTACACAACGGTTTGGTCATTCATTACCAAAATAATAAAGATGCATCCACAGACCCAATTTCTTTCACTAAAAGCTTCGAAGAAGTCTATAATCAGGATCTGAAAAATTTAGCTCCTGACATAGCTGCCCAGCGCTTAAGTTGTTATCAATACCATAAAAATGTGGGACCGGATGGCAGCACAGTAACAACAGATCTTACTGAAGCATTGCAAACTCATGAAAACTTGGATCAAGCATACACAAAGGCAAGAGCTCAGCTGAGTACTATTCTAGAGCAATTAAAAGTTGTTACCACTGAAACCAAAATGAAAACTCCAAAACTGAGCTTACCCACATTCAATGGTAGTTACAGTTTGTGGCCAACCTTCAAATCTCAATTTACTTCTCTGGTTATCACACCAACTCAGTATGCCCTAGTCGACAAGCTTCGACTGCTACGTGATGCTCTTAAGGACAGTCTATTTATGCAAGACATAGAAAATTTGGAGATTTCCAATAAAAATTAGCCAATAGCCTCGCAGAGACTTGAGAAACGGTATTATAGCCCCGGACAGTCTGCTACAGCATCACTTAAACTTATGGTGAAAAGAGATCCTATGAAAATTCAATCAGATGATGGAATCTTTCGCCTGATCAATATAGTTAGAACTGTACGAGCTCAATTACTACAACTCGACTTAGGGTCAGTAACACTCGATGAAGTTTTATTGACTGACTACATTTTATCTTACTTGAACTCCAGAACCTTAGCAGAATTCAATGCAGCCTTACCCCCCTCCATAAATCCCGCTCGGTGCAATATGTCAGATGGACCTAAGATCCACCCTGGGTTCAAATATCCCGTACTGTCGGGAGGACAGTACGGGTTACATATTTTAAGGTTTTATTTCCCATCTTTCAGCAAAATCTGACATATTGCTGAGTTATTTTGCTCAAATTTCTTTGCTCAAAAAATTTTTTTTTGTTTTTTCTCAGTCTCTTTCTGATTGAGGGGGGGGGGGGTGGAGCAAAATATTATTATTTCCGCCCAGCCCACTCGCCATCGTGATTTCAAATCAAAGAGTACTTAGCTATACATAATAATATTTTTAAAATGATTCCAAAATGTAATATCTGTAGTAAGGCTAGTTCTAGTAGGAAACTAGAGTTATCTTGCAGTCAGTGTAAAAACTTATACCATAGAGTATGCATAGGAATTAATTTAGCTTTATATCGATCCATGGATAGGGATAGCTGGAAATGTACGGACTGTAGAGTAAATGTGTTTGTTCATAACTGTCAATTATGTGGTGAGGCTAATATCTTTTCTGCTACAGCAAACCCGCCAAACTCTTTGTGTATAGGTTGTATGTTGATAACTTCTGATATAAATCTGTATTCATACGTAAATGGTAGTTCTTCAGAGGTCACTATTGACGATTGTATTGTACAGGGTGATGCTAGTATGTTGAAGTCGAGTGGATTTAAGTTCTTGCATCTTAATATTAATGCCTTAAATAGTGCCAAAGTTGAAAGTTTGAAGGTCGTGATACAGAACTATAAGTTAGACGTGGTATGTATCTCTGAATCTAAACTTACTGTTAGCATGGCCGACGGTCCAATTCTTATTGATGGTTACAGTTTGTATAGGCAGGATAGGAGTACCGGCTTTGGTGGTGGAATAGTTGTTTATATTAAATCGTGCTGTAACTATGTGCCTTTGTCAGATGATGAAATTAGTGTCTCAGCTGTACCGCATGGTTTAGAAATAGTAACGCTTAAGTTGTTTTCTTCCTATTCTAAGCCAATCATACTATCAGTTGTTTATAAGCAACCAATTATGGACAAAGCCTTATTTTTGGAGTACTTTGCTACGTACCTTTCTGGTTTAAATAATTTAGGATGTGAAATACTGTGTACAGGAGATTTCAATTTTGACTTGCGTGTGAAAGACTCAAAGTGTCAACAACTGTTGAATTTATGTAGTAGCTATAGCCTAAAACAGCTTATTGATACCCCAACTAGGTCAACGATAGACACGCACTCCATTCTTGATCATGTTTATGTATCTAACCCAAGTATGTATGGCAGTCATGGTACAATTAATGTAGGAGTTTCTGATCATTATGCTGTTTTTACAGTGCGGAAAGCTACTAAAATTAAGTATGAGCCTAAGGTTGTGAGTTTACGTAAAATTAGGATTGTTAATTGGAAAACAATGGGTATTGATTTGAGCCAAGTTCCATGGTCGACAATGTGTATGTTTGACGACTGTGACGACATTTTAAATTTTTTTGAGTTATCAATAAATAGTGTTTTTGACTTGCATGCACCTATTGTCAAAATGCGAGTGTGCTCTAAACCTTCACGGTGGTTGACAGTTGACTTGAGAAGGAAAATGCACACTCGTGATAGTCTTAAATTAAAAAGCATAAGGAATTCAGATAATGCTTTATAAAACGAGTACAAGTCAATACGCAATGAAATAAATAATGAGATTAGATGCGCAAAATATAATTATTTTAAGAACAAATTTTCTGAAACTCTAACATCAACAAATGTGTGGAGTGTGTACAATAAGCTTGTAGGAAAATCAAAGTCAGCAGTTGTGATAACTGAATTAAATTGTAACAGGAATGTAACTAATGATACCGATGTTATATCTAATGAGTTAGCTAAAGCTTTTACAGTGCAGCCGGCATGTTGTAATGACCTGGATGATTTTATTCAAAATGTTGTTTGTGTTGGACCTCCTGTGCCCTCTACTGAGGATGAAGTTCGGTCTGCTTTTTCTCGTGTAAAAAGGAAACATTATAATTGTCATGAAGTTTCTTACACTGTATTGAACAACTGCATGGATACTTTAGCTTTACCTCTCGCACTAATGTGTACACAATTTTTATCTTTATGTAAATATCCATCTAACTTTAAGACTGCTATTGTAACTCCACTTTATAAAGGTAAAGGTCACAGGAAGGATCCTTTTTCATATCGCCCTATATCTTGTTTACCAATTCTGGATAAATTGTTTGAGCAATTGCTGCATGCTCGCATTATGTCTAGCATTCAATTATGTGACCAGCAACACGGTTTTAGGAAAGAACGGGCATGCCAATCAGCAACTCTACAATTTATACAGGATTCTTTTAGGTACTTAGATGTAAAGTGTGGCAGAGTAATTGCAGTTTTTATTGATTCGCAGAAAGAATTCGATTCGGTAAACCATAGAAAGCTGTTAATTAAGTTGAAAGACGATTTTGGCATACACTCGCATTTACTTAAACTTATGGCAAACTTTTTAATAATCGTCAATTTAAAATAAAAATTGGTGACTTCATTTCAGATAGTTATGATCTAAATATGGGAGTCCCTCAAGGGTCAGTATTGGCGCCATTACTGTTCATTATGTATATTGATAAGATAGGTGATGCCATATCTGGTGGTGTTAAATTTATTTTGTATAAAGATGACTTAGTATTGTACTTCTCGAACTCAAAGTTTGAAGTTATGCTTAACTCAGTTCAGACTTGTTTGGATTCTCTAAATATATGGTTTAATATGAATGATTTGTACATTAATATAAGCAAGACGAAATTTATGTTACTCCATAAATCAGGTGACTCTTATATTCCTGAAACTGAGAGAGTTGTATTGTATTGTAATGGTCAGGATATAGAACGGGTGTACACATTTAAATACCTTGGTGTAATTGTTGATTGTAACTTGAATTTCAATGAACACTTTTCGTATGTAAAACGAAGAGTTAATGCTGCAATTGGCGCTATTTTAAATATTAAACGGTATTTACACTTTAATACTTTTGTTGTAATGCTTAACGCTTATGTTCTATCAGTCGTTGACTATTGTGTGATAATTTGGGGATCTAGATCAAATGCTGAGCTTCAATCATTACAAAATAAGCTAAATAGAGCTATAACTGCTTTCTGTAATATCAGGCAGGTAAATGTAAATCAGAGTGATTTATTGGAAATGTGTAATGTATTGTCAGTGTACGAGAGGATTAAGTATTACTCACTTGTCTTTGTGTTAAAAACTTTAAAGTACGGTTCTAATATTATTTATTTTAAGAACATTTTTACGCTAAAGACGTCAGAAAGGCATACGCGATCAACCAATAAATGCTTGCTTGATTGTTTAAGGTTCAACACGGAAAGTTATAGAAACTCGCCACTTTATCGATGTACTAATGAATGGAATAATATTCCTGAGGAAATTAAGGGAGGTGTGTCGCTTGAAAGTAGGGAATTTGGATTATATAATATTGGTCCTTTCCGAAATAGGTTAATAGAGTATATAGTAGCAAGTAGGAAAGATTATATTTATAGCCCCTATATTCCACCGTAGTTTTAGCGTTGTTCCCTTCTTGCTTTTATGGTACTAACTAATATTTTCTTTGGAATTGATGTATCTGATATATCTGTATTATTTCATATTGTGTGTATTAATTTGTATTTGTGTGCTAGTATTAATTTAGTGTCCGTGATTTAATAACAGTATATATATACTGAATTGCCTGACACTTTAATAAAAATAAACTCAAACTCAAACTCAAACCGGACGAAAAGGTTCCACATTTGGACTATACTATTGACAAATTGGAAGCAATGGCGAAAAATATTAGTACGTCAAAAAGGATGCGTGAGAATAATATTATCTCCAATACAACGACCTTTCATTCTAAAAGAGGCAATTACGAGAAAAAAGTCACGATCAATAACGTAGTCAGTCGTGACACATCTGGAGACTCAGATACAAGTAATGTCTCTAAGGGTTCATTAGCAAGTAATGGATCAGCTTTAAGCCAAGGCTCTAGAAAGGCAAGAAAAAAGAAGCATAAAGTCTCTGTATTAGTGAATAGGAAGCGACATGGAAGTCACAACCAAACTTCTACAAGACAACGCTTCGCATCAACAGGACCTTCAAAAAGCAATGCGACAACTTTCAAGCCTCAAGAAGGAACTTCACAACAAGGTGTTTCACCATATATATGCAAAATATGTGACAAAAAAGGACATTCAATAAATGCATGTCCAAAGATGCTGAACCTCAATGTAAAGCAGAGAAAAGATTGGATTCGAGACAATCAGAGATGCTACAACTGTTTTGGAAGTCATTCAGTAAAAGAATGCATGTCCAAACGCACTTGTATTCATTGCCGCAACAAGCATCATTCACTTTTACATCATAATAACCCAACAGGGAATGCTGTGCAAGCTCAGCAATTACAGCACCACTTGCCTCAGATTCAACATTCTCAAGCAAGCAACTCATTTAAGATTCTTCCGACAGCCGAAGTCGACGTGATCCACAATGGGCAACGAACTTCAGCTAGAGTTCTCTTAGACACTGGAGCTAGTAGTAACTTTATTACGAACCAACTGATGACATACTTAGGTCTACCAGTAACATCTTCTAAGCAAACATTCATCGTACCCGGTGGTAAGAATGTACCATGTCGTGGCACAACAACACTTCAGATTCAATCAAAATATGACAACAGTTAAACGATGGATGTTAAAGTCTACATTCTCGATTCAATTACTTCTAATATTCCCTGCTCGCCGATCAAATCACAACAATGGGTACACCTGAAAGGAGTGCAACTTGCAGATTCAAGATTTCACAAACCAGGATATATTGATATTTTATTGGGAGCGGCCGCAGTTGACAAAATTTGGAAACGTCAAAAGATAAGCGGTCTCCCTGGGACTCCCAGCGGACATTCCACCACATTGGGAATCGTTGTCATAGGATGTACTACAGATACTCAAGCAGATAAGAGACACATCACTGTAGCTACAATTAAACCTGAACCTTTTGACATGGAAAAATTTTGGCTACTTGAAGAATTACTGTTTGAGAAAATTCTGACTAACGACGAACAAGAATGCGAAATGCACTATCGTGCAAATACTATTCGTCTACCTTCTGGAAGGTACTTATTAAGATGGCCTTTCAAACAGAATAAACCTCACCTCGGAGATTCATCAGCAATGCATTTCGAAGATAGCAGTCAGTTGAACAGTAACTACTTAAGAATCCCGAAATGTACAACGCAAACAATGCTCAACTGGATGATTACTTAGCAAAGGATGAAATAGAACTTGTTACTAAACATGAAATTGGCAAGAAACCATTTTACATCTTACCTCACCACCCAGTCTTCAAAGAATTCAGCGCAACTACAAAGCTACGGATTGTCATTGACGCTTCAGCAGACACCGACAATAAGAAATCTCTCAACGATACTATGCACACTGGACCAGTTGTGCAATCTGAGATGTTTGATTTACTTCTCGGCTTTAGATTGAAAGGTTACGCAATATCTGCTGATCTGGAGCAAATGTACCGGCAGATACAAATCTCTTCTGATGAATGGAATTTCAACCAAATCTTTTGGATGAACAGATAAACCAGTCCAGCTATACTGCTTAAAAACCGTGTCCTTTGGAGTGCGGAGTAGCCCGTATCTTGCTTGTAGTACGGTCAACAGACTAGCAGACGACAGCGTGACAAAATACCCTATTGCTGCACCAATTCTAAAAAACAAACTTTTTATGGATGACTTATTACACAGCCTGGAGAATCTCGATAAAGGATTACAATTACAAAAGAAAAACATTGCTCTCTGCAAAGAAAATGGATTTAATCTGAGAAAGTGGAGCTCCAATTCAACAAAACTATTGAAACACTTACCTGCGGAATTTCGTGCCACTTAATTACCTCTGTCATTCGATAAGACAGACACGATCAAGATGCTGGGATTAATTTGGCATCTAGAAAGTGATCATTTCACTTTCAAAGTTCACCTGGATTTGGCTAAGGTTCCGACTAAACGTACTATTCTCTCAGATATCTCAAAGATCTACGATCTTCTGGGCATGTTAAATCCTACTATAGTTCAAGCAAAAATCCTGATGCAAAACATTTGGGCTCTGAAATTGGACTGGGATAAAACACTTCCCGAGGACACCATCACGTTGTGGCTAAACTATGCAAGTAACTTATCAGCATTACAAAAATTGAAAATCCCACGCTCTCTTTAACATCGTGACGCTGGAGATTTCCAGATCCACGGATTTTAGATGCCTCAGGGAAGGCATATGCTGCGGCAATCTATCTGCGAGGCAAGATTAATTCAAAAATCTTCTGCAACCTGATAGTCTCTAAGTTGCGTGTGGCTCCAATGAAAACAGTCACCATCTCAAGGCTTGAATCGCTTGGTACAGTACTAATGATAAAATTACTTCATCATGTCAAACGGAGTTGGGGACTTTTAGATATGCCTATGCATCTTTGGACAGACAGTACTGTCTGTTTAAATTGGATCAATTCTTCTGCAAGCCGATGGAAGCAGTTTGAAGGCAACCAGGTACAGAAAATTCAAACTCTGTCCGACATCTCTGACTGGCATTATGTCGTCTCAGCTGATAATCCAGCGGACTGTGCATCAAGAGGTGTGAATCCTGAAGAATTAGGAGCCCATTCACTATGGTGGCACGGCCCGGCGTGGCTGACAGCTGCAAATTATGAAATTCCAATTTTCAATCCTAACCCAAAAATGGATGATGAAAAAAAGAAGCAGACAGCTGGTCTCCTCATCGCTCATGAAAATGCGACATCCATATTGGATCGACTCACTGATTTTTCATCATGGAAAAAGGCAGTTCGAGTTACAGCACTATTGTTGAGGATTAAAGCCAACCACAGTTTTAAAGGGACAGCATTTGCACTTCTAGCACCTCAGGACCTTCACAATTCTGAAAATACTATCGTATCATGGATCCAGCTTCACGCGTACCGTTCTAAAATAGAGGACGTCAGCAACAAAGTTCCACTTACAGATCGGCGTTTTAAGACACTATGTTTATTCTTAGACCCCCAAGGGATTCTACGTGTAGGAGGACGGCTTGAAAACTCCAATCTACCGTTTGCTACAAAGCATCCGGCCGTCCTTCCTGGAAATCACCCATTGATCCCAGCTATGATTTTATATCATCACTACTGTCTCGCATATGCCAGTAAACAAACAGTCCACACTCATATTCGTCAACAATATTGGATACCCAATGGAACGAAATACATCAATTCAGTATTAGACAAATGCCTTATTTGTTTTCGACATTGAGCCAAAGCAGCAACAAAACTGATATGTCAACTACCTTCAGTCAGGATCACTGAAGCCCGACCATTTCTACACACCGGAGTGGACATGGCAGGTCCATATTTACTAAAAGCACAAATCGGGAGAGGCGCAACCAGATACAAGGACTGGATAGCACTTTTCACTTGCTACACGTCCTGAGCCGTACACCTGGAATTAGTGTCTGACATGTCATATGAGAGATTTCTACTAGCATTACGAAACTTCATCTCAAGACGAGGAAGACCCGCAGTAATGTACAGCGACAATGGTATAAACGTTGTTGGAGCGAATAACGCAATCATCAATAACTCCAGCACCCTGAAGGCTATGCAAGAAGTCACAGGAAAGATATTACCAGACGTATCCTTGAAAACCATCGAATGGAAATTCAACCCACCAAGAGCCCCACATATGGAAGGAGTCTGGGAGTCAATAGTCAAATTGATCAAAACATATTTTAATAAAATATTAACTCACGATGCTTACACTTGCGAGGAATTTTCTACAATATTAATCTTCATTGAAGCTATGGTCAACTCAAGACCTCTCTCTCCAGCATCTAATGATCCTACAGATTTAGAAATCTTTACACCAGCGCATTTTCTGATAGGAACTCCATTGACTACCATTTCTGAACCTGATCTCAATCACATAAAACTGAACAGATTAGATCGCTTTTAATTAATTCAACGGAGAAACCAAAAACTTTGGAAACGTTGGAAGTAAGAATTTGTGACTTCTCTTTAACGCAGGTCAAAGTGAAACAAGCCAACTGAAAATCTGATAACCGGAGATATGGTAATTATTCTTGAAGACAATCAAACGCCATTAAAATGGAAAATTGGGAAAATCAAAAGTGTCAAAACAGGAAAGGATGGACTTGTACGAGTAATCACACTCGAGACTGCAGGCGATTACAAGAAAGTCAAAGGAAAATTACAGAAGACAGTAAAGTAATTCACACGTCCTATCGCTAAAGTAGCTAAGCTACCAACAGAAGAGGAAAAAAACCAGAAGCTAGACGAAGAGGACAAACCACCTAAATCACAGTTGCAAATTAATCATGCACAGCAAGTGAGAAAATTGACTTCCAGACAATATATTCAATCAGTACTGACACTATTTGCTCTGACTATTCCAACTAGTAGCAGTTACTACATTCCTACAGAACCACCAGAATATAGCAAGTCAGATAATACAACAGAAATCTAAAGGTCTTATCAGCGTGTACCTCAACCACTGCTGATTGGCTGGATTGCTGTTATCTGTTCTATTTTGGGGACAACTGGAAATCTATTATCTTTATTTGCCATTGGCCGAGATCGTATATTACAGAAAAATTGGACAACTTGGTTCATAATGAGTCTACATGCATCAGATCTGTTGACAAGCATTTTCTACTGACCAATAAAGGCATCGAAGTCATTTACACCTGACGCTCAACATAGCACAGCTCTATGTCAACTATATCCAATTATTCATTATGGAGACTCTGCTATTACGCTGCTTACTATTCTGAGCATCACAGTAAATCGCTACATAAGAGTTATACATTCTCAAGTCTATGCAGCGTTCTACTTAGCAAGAAATACAATTGTTATGATATTTGGAGCTTAAACACTTGGATTTTCCAACATGCTACTGCCCTATACAGAGACATGGGGAAAGCTAGGAAGGAAGGAACTGAATGATAATCAGGGACACTAAAGAAAGATCTCCAAAAGTAACATTACTAACATTATTTGTAGCCATTCCAGTAATAACTATGATATACTGTTATGCACAAATCTACCGATACGCTCGACATGCACACAAGGTTTTGGAAAACAAGAATAAAAGGAATGCCGCACCTGGAAATTATACAAAAATCATTTCAGCAAACTTTGTAAGTTGTCTGATATGCTATCTACCATTTGCGATCACCACTACCCTTGAAGTACATAAACGAGTACTAGCAGGAGTTCAGTATACAGTCTTACTTCTGACTTGGATATCACCTTTCACCAATTTAATCATTTATGCCATCTTCAATCAACAAGTGAGACAAGCCTATACTCACACACTCTGCATCAAACTAAAGAAACAGAGGAAAAGTTCAGCGGCAAGCAAGTCTACAACATTGAAATGGAAAACATTCGCAACACTCGCACTGCTGTCTGGATCTTGAATGACAGCAGAAGCCATCACTCAACCTGGCATAGACGAGGATTTTTCAGAATGTCTAATTCCTTGGACAACTCACTAGGAAAAACAACCATGTCACGACACTGTAAGCTGGTTTTATGTACTTAAGACAGGTAACTTATGCTACAGACAAACGATATGTAGTGATGGAAAACAAGTCACTGCCAATGCAAATGACTGTGAAGAACCGACATCTCCTTGCGATGAACTAACAGCTTATGACGTGAATCAAATTGAATGTCAAGAAGTAGATTTAGCAACAAAGACTCATCTACTCTCAAAACCAGATTTGAAAACCACTCTATGCGCAGTCGTAAATTACACTATCAAAGGTTGTAATCACTTTGAACAAGAAATTGCTGATGTTCCAATCGTAATTATTGATGGTAAACTATATCCATTGACAACTATGCACATTCAACAGGAAGCTCGACTCAAGGTTCGAGCTTCATATAGATGTAATGGAACATGCAACCCCAAGGATTGTTCACAGCGACAATGCAAGGGAGATGAAATATTTTTTAGCAATATGGGATGTAACAATGAAGGTCAAGCTGCATGTTATTGTTCGTATAATAACGCTACAACTATGCTACACAAAATTCAGACATCCGAAGGCTTCTTATATCCCGAATGCTAGGGTATGATGAATATGTTAGCAAAGAAAATGGAACTAAGTGGCCAATCCAAAGTAGCTACATGTCCACACTCTGAATTTACCTGCATGCCTAAAAAAGTAAAAATAAAGTCACCTGGCATTACCCTGAAATATATCAAGGCTACTAAAAATCCTGGATTTGTTTCAGTCTTGCCTGACTCTACAACTACGGAATTACAATTAACAAATCACATGTAAGCAGCCACTGGAAATATCACATTGGAAATTTGGATTCCTGATGTCGACACTCCTATCCACACTACATTTAATTGTCCAAGAATTCCCATCTGCGAGTTAATAACATGCAAGATGTGTCTGGACCGATTGGTAAATGTAACGTGCTACTCAGTATTTAACTGGCTCGCGTTTATAAACTAGGACTCTCTATTACAGCCCTCATAGTAACTATCATGTATTTTACACAATTTATGATGACTGCTTCGTGGTAGATCATATGGCCCTGTCGACAATGCATCCGTATTATACGTCGACGAAGAGAAAAAAAAAAGATAACCCGGAAAACTTATTCAGGAAATCGCGATAAAGAAATTTGATTCCCACTACTGGACATTCAAACTTTACCGTACAGATTCACAACTACTTCGAAGTCTCAGACAATTTCAAGATCACGAAAAGGCTATCTACCTGGAGCTAATTTACTAATTATCATGTTAATATTTATATTGACTCCATTCGAAGCCTGTTCAAACTTCGCAGGAATGACAGCGCAGAATCTTGAATGTCACACAGCTGGAAGAGAAACCAACTGTTCAATTCGCATCAACACTCGACTAGCTCTTAGTCTGATTTCCCAACAGAGTTGCTTTAGTATTCATGACACTCACAATGAACTACTTGGAAAAATCATTATAGAGACAAAATCAGTATCAATAAAGTGCCAAAAGGAACTTTTATACTACACCTTCGCTACTGCCCAAGGCAGTAGCGAAGATGAAGTCACCTATCAAGTGCTACAATCTCTACCCATCAGCATCATGCCACGGAGACAAATGTTCACTATTCAGTGTCAATAATACGATCCCTAAATTCAAGGACTCAATGAAAAAAAAAGGATGGAGTCGTTGTCAAGACTTACGACATCCTCAATGCATCTATATCTGGACTCGTGACTGTTTCTTCATACGATTATACTTAGATAATCCGACTTCTAAATACTTCTCTGTATTTTGATGTTCAGCATGGAAATTCTCAGTTGAACTGAAACTGACAACACACTTTGGAAATGAAACGACTGTCAAGAATATCACCATCAAAGCTCGTGCTCCTGCAAACCATCATGAGATATTATTTGATCTTGTGTCAGTCTCAGTTCCACCAATTCCAATTATCAATGAGTGTTTAATATTTAAAGGTGCTTCGACCTCACTAGTACCATGCAATTTTAGAGGAGAAAATGTCCTACGACGAATAGGTGAAATCATGTGTAATTTCATTGAAGACGCCAACGCTATGTCACCTAACTGTTTTGGTAGCAACGCTCTCATCAGACCAATAATTGACACCAGCGTAGTTAAAATACAGCAAGATCTTGTTGACCCTGATAAATCAATGAGTGTCAATCCCCTACCAAAGAAACTGCAAAATGACATTCTCGTCCCTCGAGACGACTCCATTGTATTCGAGTCTTCTCTGACCACACTACTAGAAGTCCAGATGAGTAGTGACAATTTGAAGCTTGTAAAAACCGTTAAAGATACTACCTGCACCGCTCAATTTATACAATTACGTGGTTGTTACAGCTGTAGTAGAGGCTCAGATTTATTCATTCAAGCTCAAACTAACGATGACAACACGGTAGCGATATTGACATGTGATGAAGCAGGCATTCAAATTCCCCTTCATATTACACCTGTACTAACTACTTACACGCTTATCCTCAAACTGAACACACCTGAAGTTTCTATGAACTGCAACTTTAAATGTGCCAGAAACTCTGTTCTTATTTAAATAACAGGGCATTTACATTATTTAAGTAATTTTAATGTACAGAGTCATCAAGTATCGATGTCCTATCAGCCAGTGGATACAGATTCTGGATTCCATCTTCTTTTAATTACTGGATTTGGATTTTTCAATTAAATTTTTCGTGGACTCATATTTACATGCATCCTAGTCTTTACACTTATCATTCTCTTTAGCAGCATCAAAACTATGATTAGGAAAATGGTCTAACTGATGCTCCCTCAGCATCTCTGCATCTCACATTTTGATTATACATGTATACTAATTGTTGATGTTTGTTGATCACTTTGCATTCTACCAACGTGTAGGAGAATGAACGGCGATATAACTATACTTCATAGCGATATAGTTATACCGCATTCGGACAGCAGAATAATACTTTATTATTTCACTATTCACACTGTATAATGTAACACAAATTCTACATTTCTAATTTATGTCATTCTTTCCTTATGACAATTATGTTCTGACGCACGAAGGAAATACTAATAATCCTATTAATACTTTTATGGGTTCTTTATTGAAGCAGTAGAACTGCCTGGCCTACATTAAATTATGGACTTTATATTCCTACATTTAATTCCAACTTTTCCTTCAGCGACACACCTTATAATATAATTCTATTTTCCTCCCAAAATTCTATCACACACAGAATATTGGCAAATATTATATTATAGCAAAATCAGAATAAAACACTAACACTTGAAAATAACAACTTGACTAGAAACATCCTAGCCAATTTTCTCTCCACACAGAACTTCTCAACTTTTATTTCATACATCATAAAAGTTTACTCACTTCATTACCTTATACATACTTTACTCATCCTATATAATTTGAGAAATTAACAGCGTATTTACTACAAAGATAGTACATATCATTTTAGGTAATTAGGTTGGCGTAAACTGCATGATTTTTCGTATGCTTTCTGCAAAAGCTTCTGAAGACTAGGTGCAATTTGCTTGGATGATAAGTTAATTATGATATGATCTCCAGGCATGTCAAGGAGAACTAAATGTTTTGTACTTAAACTAGTGGTGCGAAGTTTTTTAGAGAATGTGTTTAGCAAAATTAGCGTTACATTAAAATTCATAGGATGCGACAAATCTGTATAAATTTTTTGAACTAATTGCGTTGCCCTATGGTTTGCTGCCATGAAGTTTAAATAGCTGTTGGATAATCGCCATTGGATACAATAATTTTCCGTTGCTGGTGTTTTTTCTTGCGTTTTGTAATGTAAACTTCATTTTTGCAGCAGCTATTACGTAGTATTAGATGCTTGTGCCGCCAAGTAAGATTTTATTACATTTCTCTAACTCTGATGTAGTCATTTGGCACGTGCCCGTGTTCTTGTGTGTTAGTCAGCTTCTATAAAGCAACAGGCATGTCTTGAATTTGCACACTTGATTTTATGCACAATTATTTATAGTGTCTTAGCAGGAAGCAAGATGGTTTGCTGTATACGTTATAACGGTTGATAATGACATGTTTCTTTTAATCAATTTGAATGACAGTTTGGTACTAGCTAAACAGTATAGCTGTAACGGACTTGGTCAATGCGGATCTGGTTTTCAACTGGATTATTTGAACTTGACCAGATTTGTTTACACTTAACGCATTGGCGTGTGTAAGTACCAGCTTAAATGCAAACAAGACCCTTTTTTGGGTGTAGTATTACTGAGATATTCTATTTTCTAGAGTTGGGTTGGCTGCAGTTTGCTTTAGGATGTCAGGTTTTTCAGGCTTTAGAATCAACAAGTCCAAACACTTTATACTGCGGCAACTGTCCATTTATACAGTTATCCAATGAGGGCGAGCTGACATCTGATAGAAGTACAAAGTTCTTGATCTTAGGTTTGAGGCACGAATACCTCAAAATCCCATTGTTAAGATTAAGTCTATGCTTTTCTATTGAAAGTTGATATACTGTTTGCCGCTTCAAGTACAGTACAGCATTTTCAATGTCGACACGAAAACGACAACCAGAATAGCCAGCCCGCGTTTTAGTTTCAGCATCAATGCAAAAAGGAGGATGAGTTCTTGACATGATAATTTAAATATCCGTTTCTTCAGGCAGAATTCGTGTTTGTTCAAAGAATAGCGACTTGGGTTTTCCTACAATAGTAAACGGTTTTGAATGTTTTGCAATATTAAATCTTGCCCAAAAACCATTGTCTGTTTTGACAAAAACAATTTAGTGTAGTTTTTAAGTAGTACAGCTGATCTAATATCCCATTTTTCATATTATTGGGTTTGAAGAAAATTAATTATTCAAATAATAGCTAATAGCATAGTGATTTGAGTTGTTGCTCACAAGCTGGCCATAAAAAAATGTGATGCTGCTAAATAAGCCATAGAACAGCATGGAACACAAAGCGACTACGCCGGTAACGGCAATCTTCTTTCCATTACTAAAAATCACACGGCAAGTAACTTCCAAGTGGGATTCATTAAAGTTGTAGTATTTGCCAGTATATTATAGTAGATTGAATATAGAAGGTTTCTCACCATCCTGTGATCTAAGTACTGGATGATATAGGTAATATTATAGTGCATCTTTAACACTGATATCAGTCGAAGGAATCATATCAAGCACTAAGTTGCTTTGTATAGACTTCTGGGATCCCTTGTACACCGTCGGTTCATCGTAAAAACCTTCGGATTCCATGGTTCGTGGAGCTAATAATAGACTTTAGATACTGCTTCGTTGTTGGGAGGGCTAGTGGGCTCAGTAGTGCACGGTGCATGTCGAGATACGAGTTTTTCAATGAGCGAAAAGCATATTGAGCAATACATTTTGCATGCGAGCATACTCTAATCCACTTGTCTCTCACGGGACAGTTTTTTCTGCTGTCTCTCAATATGTGCTGACATGAGGGGAAATAGAGCTATAGTGTGGGATGGACAAGGAAGTAAGAAGAGGCTACATGGAGAGCGACTACGGAGATCTGTGAGCAGAAGCATGTACTTCTGACCGAGACAGAGCCGAGGCCTAATAGAGGGAGAGTCGTTTTTGCTCAAAGTGGTACGCTTGCTAGAACTTGTATTATCCCTATACTGTATCCTCTTTTCCTCAACTCGATAGCACTGACGGAGGACGTACCATAGAAAATCTGTTTCATAATGTAGTACTATACATACATACATACATACTGCGTCGTTGTAGTCTGAATGTAGAATGACACGTATTTTAATAAACGAGGGATTATATTCTATCGTCGCCAGGTAATTCGACGTGTAGGTCGAGCTCCAGTTTGGGTAGAACTTCTGCTTGATACAGTCGTTTTTACACGAGAGACTGGAGTTCTTCTGAGTCGACCCCAAATTTGAATTCGTTTGTTACCAGGTCTGCGCCTCGACTCTTCTGCTTGAGTCCGTCTGTACACCATCCTTCCTCGTCCACTCTGAGTTGTTCGAGCTGGTTGCTTACGGGATGAGCTTCTGTGGTTGTTGCACGAAGTTTAGCAGTGACTAACTCTGCATTTACGGCCTTTAGTTGTTTGTTTTGTGGCTCTACGTGGTCCTATAGGCTCAAGGTATTGGTTTTCTAAAAGGCTGGAATCACTTAGAGTATTTTCTACGGTTTCAGCGGTTTTAATTACTGTATCTTCTGTTTCCATTTGATTCTTGTTGCTGATATTTTTATTTACAGAAATAGGCTCAAGAATACAGTATTTACCAAGCAAGCTGTCTTTGGCAATGTCTTCGTCCATCACACTTAAATCTGTGTCGTATATATTTTTGCAAGTATCTTACGCATTATATATATATAAAATACTATATATGTAAGCACTAGTATTAATGCATTTAGGCTGGTTTGAAACAAATAAGATATTAAAACTTGCACTTTAAAATATTTGGTGTTGTCACTTTAAAGGTTAGATAAGAATAACTAAAAATTCCCATGTCTTCTCCTTTTATACTTGGAAGCTTCATGTTCGTTTAAAAATTGCGAGGTCGAAACTGCAATTCAACAATTGTTTGAGTATTCGCATCAAGTTGCACAAGGGAACAGTACTCATTTACTAAACTGAATCTTATTAGTTGATGCTGCTGTCTGTGTAGTGGCAAGAATAGTATAGGGACAAAGCTGTGGACAGTCTTACTAGTGTAATCATCGGATATATCAACTGCTCGAAGTAATGGTAGTGAGTGAGAAGCATATAGCTAGTTTTTAACTAGGCTGCATAATACAAGCAGTCTTTTTCCTGGCACAGTATGTTCAGGCTCAACGTCTTCGTCAAATTCTTCCTTCTCCATTTATTGTTCTTCTTCCTTTACTAATTTCTGCATAAGTTGCGCAGATCTACCAGCTTTAAATATGAAATTGTCATCAAAGCCAAAAAATCTATGAACGAGTACTGGAAGCTGTACTGTAATGTCTTCTCGTAGGTCTGGTATACTGAGATGTCCATTAGCATGTTCAACTTGCACACGCGTATCTGCTTACAAACTAGCCAACAGTATACGGTTAATTTTATGCATGACGTGATCCAAATCGTGTTATTCTATTTTCTTTATTGGCATAAAGTTTGCATATTTCTTGAAAAGTCGTATGCTCATGTAATCGTAGTCCACAATTGCATTGTATAACTCTTCATCAACGTTGAATTCAGATTCGTAGACGCCATTGTAAAACTTGTCGTGTTGCTTTAGTCCCAAACACAGAGCAATAGGGTCAGGCAAAACGACATACTCATTCTCGCTGCATTGAAATGTTAGCTTGCAATTTGTGTTACTCTAATCCGAAGGAAATTCAATCTTTAGCTTTAAGTTATAGAACTTTGGGTCAGCCATCTCATTATTGAACCTTTCAAAAAATTTACTTAAATTTAAGTCACCGTGGTTATTTTCTCTTCTAAACATCATAAAGTTCTCAAAACCCTGATAAAGCTGTATAACGTTGTCCATATTCTGAAAATTTTCAGCCCCAAAATTTAAATCTGTGCCCATTAGAATATTATTCAAGTCTAATTCAAATACATTTTCATACGATAGATGGTTGCCTGACAGGACTCTTGTTCTGCCTTGCTTAAAAATTAATGCAAGAATGGTTGGAATTTGAACTACGACACTGTTTGATGGAGATAGGTTCTAAAGCAGCATATGTATATTTCCAGGGTCCAAATTTAATGCTCTTTGTGCAACGTCGAAAGGCATGGTGTCTTGTTATAGCCTTAGTTTTGTAGTGAGTGCACTCATGAATTCTTTTAACTTTAGTAATTGTTTCTGGAAGTTAAGAAATGTCTTTATAGTTGGCTTGTAGTTGGGGAATAATTTGCCATTTTCTTCTATATAAGCAGCGGCTGTGCTTCTGACTTTACGTGCTGGTGTTCTCTGCACGGGTAGCATTATAACATGTTGTGGACTGGATATATACCTGAGGCTCACAAGTCCAACGTCATAGTTTTGTAGATCCAAAGGATATGTTAATACATATACAAAGCTTGCTGGAGTGTTGTTTGTATAAATGCTATTTTGCTGGTCACTTGGAACTGTCACGTATATGTTTTCTAAACCCATGGGATCCTAATCTAGAGGTGAACTATAATGGCTGTCCATTCTTCTTCGTTTTTGAAAATACTGCTGTTCAATAGCTTCAGAAAACAAAGGCAAGAATCCCGATAGTTCCATCTTATTGGGTATTAGGCTTGGCTTAGCTCTTTACTGTAGAATGCACCAGTGATAGGTGTTTTATTCAGATCCTAAAGGTAGTAGGTTATAGGTATAGTATTAAAGTTAACTGACTTTATAACAAAAATCTCCTCTAAGTACGATTGGCTGTAACCTGTTTGAAATACAAAAGACGAATACATGTTAAACTCAAAATGTATGCCTATATATATAAATATTTTATTTGCGTACTTATAATCCAGTGATATTTGTACTTTTGTCAAATAGGAGTTTTTTACGGCTAATTCTAACACGATCGCCGGGTGAATACTTTGCCTTCCTTTTTTCTGTGTTCTTATTAAAATCTGAAAACATTGTCCTCCAGACCTGGTTTTCGTTTAAGCGATTAATTTGGGAAGGCGCCATTTGAATTGTTAAGTGAAAGGTATTGTTATACGTCCTAACAAAAGCCAAAAAAATTTCTACAATCCTAGTAGTATTCCTTTCAGTCATGTACCTAGCGATCCGTTGAAAGATAGTTCCATAGCAAACATTACATGTATATATTACGTGTGAACAAGACTCTAATATATAAGTACTAGATATATTTAAACATACCATGCTAACTGACTGACCTAATTACGCGCTCTACATTACTAGATTTTGTCTCGCTGTACGTATTATAGTACTTAATTCCATGGCCTGTGAGAAACTTTCTAAACAACTCGGCTTGAAACTCTTTACCTATATTCAAATAATATAATCAAGTCAAGCTACTGTTTCTATACACTCAAACCTAGCACAGGCATATCTTGTATAATAGTTGATAATAGTATTGTAATATGTTAGAAAAATAAAAGCTAACGCACCTTGATCTGTGAATAAAAATATTGGAATTTTCTTTGACTCTCAAAAAATGTCTTTAAAAGCTTTGATTACAGACTCAGGTTTTTGTATTTAATGAAGCGGGAGTGGAGTTTCTTTGAAAACTCATCAATAAGGAATAGGATATTAGCATAGCCAGAATTATCTTTGGCAAATTCCTTTCTGCTGACTTCCAGGTCGGCGCAGTATATTTCTTCTTTCATGTTTACTAACGTTCTTCGCCGTTTAAAATTTTTACGTATTGGACGGTGCATTGAAAATGAACGCAACTGACTTAATTCCTTATTTACTACTGCTTTGTCGTGAACGTTTTTGTTATTTTTAAGAACGCCGCTGAGCGCTAAAAAGGAACCCTTCAACCTAGAGTTTAAGTACGATTTACGTATCTCAGCCATTTATTGAGCGGTATGTAATACTGGCCTATTCAGAACAATTGTAACCTGTGAATGCACATAGTTCTACAAACTCAATGCTTTTTATACATGTCAGCTGGAAGTTACATATGCACAATATTTTTAATACTAATAATCTTGAATATACAAAAACTACTGGCAATATGTAGATACTTGTTTTTGAATTTTCTGTTTTTCATTTTTACTACTACTTAAATATTTTCTTCCTCTAGCAAAACTGTGCAAGTAGTTTACACGCATTTTTAGTATTAAATAGTATACACTAAAAATTTACAGTTTGCCAATAAATAAATAGATAGAAGTGATTACACGTTAACAGTATAATACAAGAAATACTTGAATAACCAAAGTAAAATTTGGGGTTCATAAAAAACGCGCAACTTGTTGTTTAATATTTGCCTTGCGTTCTTCCCTGCAGCTGCTTTGAAGCTCTTGTAACCGCTTTTCCCTGTTCCACCGCAATTCCATTTCGTGTTTATGTAAAACACTTAATAGTCTATTCGCCTGAATAATCTCATGGTCCAGAGTCAAAATATTCAAATGAAGCAAACCTGGACGGGGCAACGTATGTCGTACACGCAATAATTTCTCTGTTGTCTAGGAAAACGCAGCCAATTGGTATCAGGGTTCCCTGTGACCTGTGAACAGTCATTGCCCAGCTAAGAACCAGTGGAAACGCTTGAATCCGAATATACTGCTTAGTTTCTAAATCTAGTTCGTTGTAGTCAATACGCAAAATCTTACATTCACGTCCTCGTGACGTTACCACAATGTCGTTGCCTCAGTAAGACGGAAAATCTACAATAATTGCTTAAACGTGGTTCTTCCAGTAGAGCCTGTTGCGTGATGGACTAAAGACAATATCAACAACTTTGCCTCTGCTACCGTCCACAAGATTTGCTCTTACATCAATATTATGGCTGAGCATAATCGGGACGCCATAGTCGATTTCCAATGGGCCTTTTGTGAGTCAAGAGTGTTCCGCAATGATGACAGGAATTTCAATAAAATCAGGATGTAGTTTTTGGATCATCTTACTGGCAAATAGAAAAAAGAACAAATCAAATATTAGGTTATATTTTAGCTTAGTAAAGTGTGTACAATATATTCAAGCCCGAATGGCGTCGTCGTCGCTGCTGTCATTTTTCTGATTCAGATTCAGTGTTACTTTCAGATTCGTCGCCAAGTCTTATTGCATAAAGAGGCTTCTTATATGATGGGTTAGCAAGTAATATTCTTGCGTGTAAATAACTTCTGTACGACATTGTTGACAGCTTTAAGCCAGCTCTTTGATTATTAATGTTGATACAGAATTATGTATTTGAAAATATTCACGCTCTAGATGCATGCCTTAACGTTTCTTTTAAAATCTTAATAGATGTCTGTTGATGAAAAAACAGTCAAAGCAACCAAATTTTCCTCTGACAGATAATATAAAATAGGAAACAGGAACTCAAAAAAGCTGAATTTTACACTTTAAGCACTCGTAGTTGTCTTTGGGCTTTACTTCTAAATGATGAGTTGGAATATACTTTTGGTAAACGCCGTAAATCAAATACTTTTGACGATTTTCTGACCATTTGTCTAAATCACACTCTTTACAATAAAAAGTATCACTTGAACTTGAACCTACAACAAGGTTATCGTTGCAAGACAAGAAAAACGTAATAGATTGCTTGCAGTCGCCTAGGACCGAGACACGACAATGAATTGCCTAGTGGTTGTCTACTGATGGCTTTATTGCGAATGACAAAAATATTGTAACAGAGGCCTGTATGACTTTGGTGGAGTAAAATGTAGTGAGGAGATTCAAGCCGCCACCCCTTTAGAGCTACTCGATACCTGTTGTATTTAGGGGGTTGCTGTGTAATTTTTAACTAACGCATGCGTTAAAACTTGTGTCACCTTATGCATTGGTCGTGTATGTACAACTATCATTATTATATATTAAAAATAAAAAAACAATATACCTACCTATTGTGGGCGGCAACGTTACTGTTCAGTTCATATAGATGTATTAAATTTTCAAATGCTTCAAGTTGTTCTGCGTTCAGGGTTGTTCTCAAAATATGTGTTTGACGTTGCTGGATTTTTTACAGATCTGCAGGAGTACATTTCCAGTATCTTAATTTCATTTAAAACTCGTAGAAATCTTGTTGCTTTGGATCAGTAGTATTTTGTCTAAACGGTTTGTCCAAAACAAAAGCTGTTTTGAAAGAATTGTAGACTTGCACTGCTTCTTTTAAGTCGTCAGAAACGTTGAAAACAAATTGGGTATATAGTGAATAGTCTCCACAACAAGAAGTTTGATTGAAATCTTCAAACATGACACTTGTTCGTCCTGCAAAAGGCAACGAAGCTCGATATGGGTCTACTAGTTTAAAATATCTATCAACAAAATGAAGCAAACGAAGACCAACAGTTGAAAGTCAATAAGTAAAACTTTAACCTTCCTAAAAGCAATTCGGTCAGCCTGTGGTATTCCATTGCGAAGCTGGTCTATTAAACTCCCGTTTTTATACAGCTGTCTATTAAAACATGAGTGAAACGTTGTTAATTTTAAATTTGAAGCACACATGCCTATAAATGACACAGTCCGAAATGAAAACTTTGCGTCATGACTTTCTTTTGAGACAACATGTAGTTTAAAGATTTTAAAGTCTGAGATTTTCCAGCGCCAGGAGTGCCTGTGACAATCATTTGTAACGGCTTTTAGTAGTACAATCTATGTAACAACTCAATTTGTTGCTTTACAAGGTCTATTATTCGCTTTTGTGGAGGTGCCAGAAATGTATAAGGTACATCTGGTGGTGCAAACATTTTTAATATTGCAGCTTGTGTTATTGTATCAAACTTGAACGATCAAATGAAAAAAGTTCTTCACATTTTTAAGTTTTATCAGAAATAGATCCTGTCAAATCACACGAACATTCACAATCCTTGTTATTTTTTGCACCAAGTCGATGTTTATGCACACATTTGGGACACAAGGGATGATTCAAGTTAGATGCATAAAACCTTGACTGTGAAAGCAATGGTTTAACTGGAAAACGTTTGCCATTAAGTCTTGGTAAACCATGCCGAGTTGCGTCTTTATATTTTTTAAAATTTTTCTCTGCAACCTCGGCAAACTCAAACAGGGTTCGTTTGCACAAACAACATTTCACGTGTCTACAACAAACCTTATTTGGTGGTTCGTTGTTATCTCTTTCTGGAGCTTGTACAACTTTAAGAAATATCGACAAAGCTTTTAGCCACAATTTGCCATCGCAAGTGTTGGCACAAGTTTTTCTTTGAAGTTGAACTGAAAAGAATACTATTTTTTCGTGGCACGAACTACAAGTAAATCTCTTTTGAACTGAACTAAAGCTGTTTAAGTGAAATCTGCCGTTGAGGTCTCTATTGAAATATTTATTTTCTGTTCGTAGGGACCATAAACTCTTCTTGGCGAAAAAACTGGTGCCACAATACTGGCAGCTAACCAGAGTCAGCATGCTACAATGTTCACTTCATGCTTTTGAAAAGTCGCTTTGTACTAATTATAATATTTGTAGATACAATATTTGTATTTACATTGAATTATTGTATATAGCTTACAACTGTGGGCAAGAATGAGAATGAAATTAAAATGCTATGTAGTAAAAACTACATAGTCTTCGACCAAGGCTCTGATGAAAGCCAATGATGATCTGTATATAGTCAGATCTGCTATTTATTCACTTTTTTGTCCTAATGAGTATAACAGTATACATGTTTTATGTCTGCAGACAGAGAGAGAGAAAAAGTGAGAGTAACCTCGTTCCACTCTCACGCTCAGTACGAAACTTGTTACGTAGGCATGGCCAGTGCCTGTTTCACAATTACTGAGTAGTCAAGAATCTTGTGCACAGATCCTTGACTACAACAATACGAAGGCAACATTCTGCGTGTCTTCATGTACACTATTATTATTTTATAATTTCACTTTATAATACAAATTACATATAGGATTTTTATACTATATAAAAAGAATACAATACACCTAACACAAAAAAAATAAAGCTGTCCTCAGCTTATATAATATATAGATATGTGTGTGTACAGAGAATAATTTAAAGAGTAATTCATGCCTGCAGGGCTTTTAAGTTGTCTTGAATCTGAAAGGAAAAAAACTGCATTCTCGCGTAAATGCATAAGTATATAAGTACATAGATTTGAATATTGTTACTTGTCGTTGTTTTTCTCAGCTAGAAGGTAGTCGTCCTATTTCTATTAATATTTTTATTTTTATAATTCTTTTTTTTTAAGTTTTACATATTATAACATTTTTCTTTGCCTAATACAAAACACGCTACTGGATTACAACGTCTGTCCCGTTGTAAACAAGGGGTGATCCTTTAAACCTTACTCTCTTAATAGAGGCGTTCATTTATTGGGCGTTTGTTACAACGATTACCTCCGGTAATGGTTTTTACTACGTATTAGCATGGAGTTTTATAAAATCTATATAAAAAGAATACAATACACCTAAATAATATATATAGGAAAACGAGAAAACAACGACAACGCATCTTTAAAGCTAGAATACGGTAGTTATTTAGCAGAAGAGCGTAAATTATAGCGTGGAGGAGGCAATTCATCGGGAGCAATTAGTAGTTGTAGTGGTATTGCTTGCAGTATATTCTGTAGTGGCCGTCTACGTCGTCTTATTGGAGGCAGCTAAGAAACGGGAGGCATTAAAAGTGAATTCTTCACGGCAGCAGCGTAGGTAGTAGGAGATGGGACGGAGTCTATCCGCGTGTAGTACTTTTTTAATTTCCAAATGTGTACAATTTCGCAAATTTTTTGGATCGAGCACATGCTATATTTCGTAATTAACATCGTTGAGCTTACAGAGGATAGAAAAAGGTCCAGTCCAATAGCGGGAAAGAGAAGGAGCTTGTCCTGGCTCACGGCGGGGGTGATAGTATAGAACTTGATCGCCGATGGCAAACGTAAACGGTTTATATGTAGCTTCCACTTTTTTAGCATAGGCATCCTGGGCAGAGCGCAAATTTTAGCAAACTGTCTGATATATAGTTTGAAAGTGAGTTTGGTAATCGAGAATGGTAGTGTCCGGTGTGTGTGGAAGAATAACGTCAGAGAGGAGTTTTGGTTGTTGTCCAGTCATAATATAAAAGAGAGATAAGCCGGAACTGCGGTTCAAACTAGTGTTGAGAGAGAATTGGGCAAATGAAAGATAGGTATCCCACAAACGCTGGTGGTCGTAAATATACATTGATAACGCTGCTTTTAACGGTCTATGTTGTCGCTCCAAAGAACCTTGGGATTGTGGATGAAAAATAGTAGACATTTTATGGGTAGCTTCCATCATTTTAGTAAGGTGTGCAAAGATTTTAGAGGTGAAGTTGGAACCCCTGTCCTTGTGTATTATTTGAGGGACTCCATGGCGGCATATAATAGATTCTAATACAAATTTGGCAACCTGTATAGATGTTCCCTCAGAAACGGCTCGTGTCTCTAGCCATTTAGAATGGTAATTCTGGGCTGTTAGTATGTATTTTTTCCCAGAGGAGGAACGCACGAAGGGACCAACCATATCAATTATCCATCTCTGACGTGGGGAACTTGGAATAGGAATGTTTTGAAAGGATCCATATGGCTTACGGCTGAGAGGCTTCTTGCCTTGGCATTTATCGCAAGATTGTATATACTTGAAAGTATCAGTTTAAAAAGTAGGCCAGTAGTATCTAGATCGAAGCTTCAGGTGGGTACGCGTCATACCAGAATTACCAGACAATGGATCGTCATGAAACGCTTTAAGTAGGTCTGCAATTTCATTCTTGGGAATACATAGCAGATATTTTTTGCCTTTTCGAGGGTTTATATAGTAAAGGCAATTGTCAATAATCTTCTATTTTTTCTTATCCCTGGGAGTAGTTGTATTATTTGAGAACCGAGTGATAATTTCATGCATCCAGGGAGATTCCTTTTGTTTGGGGATTGATATTGAAGTAAGTGAGGACAACGTGACAACGTGTTTTTCTGGTGTTCGACTGAGACGAGAAAGAAGGTCTGGAGTATGATTAATAGATTCTTTTATATGCTGAATTTCAGTAATATTATATTCAGATAACTTAAGGGCCATACGGGTCATCTTAGGGGACATTTCAACCTTCTTACAGCGTAGAATGCTGCATAAAGCACAATGATTTGTGCGTAATATAAAAGGCAACCCAATTAAATACTCTTTGAGCTGATGAGTAGCCCAAGTCATAGCTAGGAGTTCTAAGTCCGTCGTAGTCCATTTAGACTCCGCGTCAGTCAGGAACCGACTGATATAAGCCACTGGGCGTAATTTTTTATTATGTTCTTGCTTTAAAAAAGCTCCCAAGCCAGATTGAGAAGCATCCGTTGTAAGGTATGTAGGGAGAGAGGCATCAAAATGTGCGAGACAAGGAAGATGAGTCAGAGCATTTTTTAAATTCTTATAGGCAGCATCGCAGCTCGATGACCACACATAGGGTGTGTCTTTTCTAAACAATAGTCGTAATGGCTCTATATGTGCACTAAAATTCTTTATGTACTTACAAAAATAACTGAAACTGGCAATTACTGATTGTAGTTCTTTAAGCTTTGTGGGGACCGGCAAGTCCAATATTGCTGTAGTATTTTTCTTGTTTGGGGTAATTCCTTGTCGAGATACATCATGTCCAAATACACATAACTCTTTGTATGCGAACTTGCATTTTGTTAGCTTGAGTTTTATGTTTGCATCTCGTATGCGTCGAAATATGCGTCGTAAGTGTTGTACATGACTGTCAAATGTGAGGGAATGTACAAGTATATCATCAATAAACGCAGAAGCGATATCGTACAAATCAGTAGACAACATTTCGTCTATGAATCGTTGAAAATATGAAGGGGAATTCCTAGCACCCATAGGCATTCGTAAGTATTGAAATAATCCATGCTCACATATAAAGGCGAGTTTTTCTTGGTCTTCCTTTTTTACAGGGATTGCATGAAATCCACTTTCTGCGTCTAACGTAAAAAATTATGACTTGTTTTTTAGTCTTGACAGGATGGTATTTATTGGCAGTAATGGATACACGAAAGGTTTTGTCACAGCATTCAGACCCCTCAGGTCTACACATACTCTGTGTTCTTGTTTACCACTTGCATCTATTTTCTTTTTTACGATCACGACGGGGGAACTCCAACTTGAGGTAGAAGGGGCGATTACTTCGGCTTTCAACATTTTCGTTATATGTTCTTCGAGGATTTTATTTTGAAATTCACTTGTCTTATAGGGGCGTTGCTTAATTAGGGAACTATCCCCAGTGTCGACTTCAAACTCAATGAGGTCTGTCTTGCCTAGTTCTCCTTTCCATGAAAATATGTCAGAGTATTCTGTAATAGCTTGCATAATCTGCTCACGTTCGTCAGATTTTAATCGAGGGGAAATATCTATGAGGGATGCATTAACTGTTGGTTTTTGTGAGATAGGCAGATTATTTAATAATGTTGGAATAGAGCGAGTACCTACGTGTAGAATAGGAATAATATTGCCCAGTCTGCAATTTTTTGTAAGCTGTCTGGGAATAGAGGGGGGATTGGTGGCTACTATGAATGTAGAGTTAACTGAAAGAACTATTCGTGGTAGAAGGATTTTATTTGTTGTGTAAAGGCGTAAAGAAAGGCAAAATAATTGATCGCTTGAATATTTCACATCAGATATATTAGGTAATGTAATTTGGCTACGAGCAGGGATTGTTATATCGTTAGCAAGGCGTAGAATATTCTGTATAGTACGTGATTTTTGAGCTGTGGGGATGAATGTGCTGTTTATTTTATTGCTGCAGATAGCCGTTTTGGCCATGGTTTTCTCAATGTGTTGATAACTCGTCTTGAATTTTGTATGTTATTAGTAGTTGCTTCAGGTCTGAGTCCAATTTTTTGCAAAATGTTAGAAAAAGGGTTTATAAATGGTATGGAACCAAAGTGTAGGGATTGAAGGTGCCTTTCTTGATGATTTGTATTAACTTTAAAATATTCAAGAAAGTAGTTGCCGATTAGAACTTTTTTATTTTGAGTATTAGTAATTAGAAAGGGATAATTAATTGTCATTGTTCCTATTTGAATTGGAATTTTATTGAATCCTGAATCTTGTATGGGCGATCCACCATATGCAGTAAGTTGTATGTATTTGTTCGGAAGTATATCGAGCTTAGAGGAGACTGGTAGAAGGGATTTACATATAACACTAATAGTAGCACCTGAATCTATCTGTGCTGTCGCATTCTTATTAAATAGCTTTATGGGGACTATGACGTTGGAGTGTAGAGTTTCAATCGAAACATGTATCTTGTGGGGTTCGTAGGGTATAATAGGTCTTACTGATTTTAAAGGTAGGGAAAGTTGAATGGAATCAGGCCTTGTTGGTTTTCCGCTGATTCTAACTGTTGAATGCGTGCATTAGAGGTGTGATTAAACGAGTTTCTACCTCTTTGTTGATGTGAGTTGTTAGAAACGTGCGCTTCACCACCTGGCTGTCTGCACTCAGGGCGAATATGTCCATGCCGCCCACAATTGTAGCATTGTGGGGTTCTTGCCTGCTGTTGGGTATTAGTTTGACGATAATTATTGTTTCGGGCATTGCCTCTAAAATTTCCTCGTCCGCGTCGAAAATTGTTATTGTTGTTTTTGTAGTTGTTGTTTCTTGCATGACCACTACGAAGTTGAGATATTTCAGTTTCCATCTTTTGCATTTGTTGTACAATATGTGCAATATCTCCTTGACCAATATTAGCTATCTCTGTTTTTATTGCTGCAAAAGGAAGAGATGGGGCAACTTGGATGGATGTTGTGCCTTCTTCTAAGTTCTTGATGATAGCAGTAAGTTCTGTCCAAGTCTCTGGTATTTTCTTTGCTCGAATGAAATTTTGAAGGTTTATTTGGAATTTATTAATAGTGATTCTCACTTTCGTTTTTTCGTCAAGTGATTTTAAATGTTCTTTGATGTAGTATCTTATCATAATAAGAAAAAATAAAGCTGTTTCTGTTGGCTTTTGTATGATAGCTAGAACGTCTTGTCGTGTTTATCCTTTATGTGTCGAAAATTCATTTAGAAATAATGTAGTAAGATTGTCAAATTTAAAATTTTCATCTATAGTTTTACGATGTAGGGCAGCCCATTAACGTCCAGTAGGTGAATATAATCCAAGAGCTAAATGTCTTTTCTTCAGTTCCTCGGTTTTAATGTCAGCAGCAGAAATCCATGTTTTGAATAGGTCGATATAATTCTGTGGGTCTGTAGCTTGCGATAATTTAGGGAGAAGGCTGTATGATGCCATGATGTTTGGTTTTAATTCCTCTGTTTCTTCTTCGTTTTTGACTTCACGCGTTTCTGAAGTGTCAAGTTCTTCTGCCCTAATTTCAGCTTCTAGTTCTAGATCGATATTAACTGAACTTTTACTTACGTTAGATCCTGAGGATTGACAAATTACTTCTGTTGACTGTGGAGGAGCTGAAGCTGCAAATGTTGGGGTTCACTGGAAGTTGAAGTGACTTCAGGTAATGTTGTCACAAATGAAGCGATTATATCTTGTGGTATGTCTGCACGTTTTGGGATCGCAAAATTATTTTCTAATAGTAGGTCATAAAATTCGTGAAACAAAGAGCTTACAGCCTTAATACGCTTATGAGGCTTTTTGTTGGCTTTTATTTCAAGAAGAGCAAGCAAGTTACTGTGATGTTTTTAGTATAGTTCATATACGTCTAGCCAATGGTCGAGGCGAGTTGGTTTATTTGTTGGCTCTCTTGCAACTTATTCAAGTTTTTGGGTATTTTGAAAAACAATTATTTTGTGGTCGTTGACACAAATTATTCAGAGCTGAGTTTGTAATTGTTGTAATTTATTAAGGTCGTTAACAGGAGGGAGGAAATTTATTGGTATTTTACTAAAACTAAAGGAGATACACCCAAACCAAATAACATTTTGACCTCGAAATAGTCTAAAAACAAAATCAGGGGGACAAAAATAATAATTAAAAAATTTAGGCCCGAAATTCGACGAGCAGAAACACCATTTCTGTTGTATATAGCTTACAACTGTGGGCGAGAATGTAAATGAAATTAAAATGCTATGTAGTAAAAACTACATAGTCTTCGACCAAGGCTCTGATGAAAGCCAATGATGATCTGTATATAGTCAGATCTGCTATTTATTCACTTTTTTGTCCTAATGAGTATAACAGTATACATGTTTTATGTCTGCAGACAGAGAGAGAGAAAGAGTGAGAGTAACCTTGTTCCACTCTCACGCTCAGTACGAAACTTGTTACGTAGGCATGGCCAGTGCCTGTTTCACAATTACTGAGTAGTCAAGAATCTTGTGCACAGATCCTTCACTACAACAATACGAAGGCAACATTCTGCGTGTCTTCATGTACACTATTATTTTTTTTTAATTTCACTATATACTACAAATAACATATAGGATTTTTATACTTTATAAAAAGAATACAATAGAATATATATTGAGTTTTACAAACGTTATTTCATTAAATATATATAGATACCTATATTGCGTTTAGAAATGTTGCTTTTGCAAGAAAAATAAAGTTTTATACTTTTCTCTTAGTCCTATCCTAAAATAAAGGATGAATAAATTCAATATACCAAGTATTTTTTAGTTTTAGATATTCTACAAATAATTTACTAAAAGTGCAAACAGAAATATCTATTCGTTTAAAAATAGAACACAAAATACAGATCGTAAAATAAAAACAAGCAACAAAAATATTATTAGGATTCAATATATAACTAGAAAGATTCAATTCTACATTTTCTATTTAGTAGTAAAAATACGAGCGAGCAATATTTTTAATGACAAGCAAAAATAATATAAAGTTACAAGTTATTACTACGCATGCAAAGGGATAGGAATAAGGAAGGCAGGCAAGGAAAGTGTAGTAGTAGTGGTGGCAATAGTAGAATATACAAGGCAATACTAGAGACCAAGACAGGGGCAGTGAGTTCAGGCAAGAAAGAGACTTAAATAAGCGTTGCAGTACCAGCAGCCAACTGAAGTTAGCATGCTACAAGATACGTTGTATGCTGATTGTAAAGACTCTAGGGCAGCACTGCTCAGAATTGACTGCTCGGTCTGAATTTTGCTCGACAACTGAATTCAATCTGGACCAGGATTGTGCATTGATGGTTCTAGAAACATTTTCTGAGTGAGGTGGGAGAAGGTGGAAGGTTGAAATGTACAAGCCCACTGACCAATCAAGCAAGACATTTCCTGTACCCCAAGTTAATGTACATTATTGCAATTGTAAACTTTAGGGTTGACACAGAACAGTAGGTGTAAATAGGAGTCAACTTTACTACACAAAAGTCTATAAATACACCCTGTTTGCCGAATTCGAAATCATTCTCGTCTCAAACCTTAAAGTCGACTCGTCTCTCTCACGTTCTAACTGTAACTATATCAACGTCATAAAACCAGCATCAACATGCAGCTAGACAAGGATATAAGCGTACAGCAACATGAACAGGAGCATCCAGTCAATTTTATAGTAAACCAAGGAAGACACAGACTGTCGTTGTTGCCACCACTGGCCATTTAAACAAGTTCTCGTGTGAAACTATACAAATTTAACAGAAACAGCAGACACCAACAGTGGAATTCTGATTGCAAGTCTGTCAACTGCAAGCAACAACTTTACCAGCACAAATTTGTTGCCTGTTAAAGTTCGTGGCATAACCGCTCAACACTGGAAATTTTTTGAAACTACTGAAACTACCATCATCCACAAAACTTCTACAGTCGAAGCTCAGATTCGAGCAAGAGTTGTTTACGACAAATATCTCCAAACTTACGTTTACCATTTTGGCCGACGAAACTTTAGACATTGCAACAATTCTAAAATATCGTTTACTTTATTTGAAAGTCACAACATCGTAGAGTGAGCAAGTCAAATGTTGGAGAAAAATAAAGAACACCCGCTCCCAGGCAAAAAGATTACAGATAATTTGCCATACTTTGAAAACAGGACGTATTCACAGATGGCTGAAGAACCGCGCGATCAGGCAAGAAAATTTACGTACTAGCAGAACCAACATTGCAATCTAACATCTGTGCGAGTCCGTTTCTCATTTAATACTATGACTTGGGCGATCAAAATGTTTATTAACTCCAACCCATCAGACAACTACTCTCAGAAGTAGCCAGCGTATGGGGGCAGCACTATTTTGTTCAGTCTTGTTGAGATGACCACTATTGTAGAATATATTACAACTTCTAACTTAAAGCTTGCTTGCATGGAACCACGCAATTTCACGTCACAGGCTCGTCAACTAAATGCCCAAGAAGTCACGCAAGAACAACCTAACCCTGAACTTAACTCTGGAGCTCAGCCTCAAAAGCAACATGTGGAAATTGACTGCAACAAATTTATATTTACTGCCGTAGAAGGATTTTGCATAACGCCAACACCATCAGTTGATTTCAACTCTGGCGCAGTCACAGATTCTGATATTGATGACTTTGAAGATTTGGACGATGACTGCGATGCTGACGATGAAAACACCCATGAAGAAATCTAACCTCCACCAAACAGTTTTCATTCCCTTAAACATAAATTTCTCAATTTAAAGTATTATTGATGTGTGTTGTATTTTGTTAAGCTATAAAGTTAGTCATTTCAGCTTTTAAAAACATTTCATTTCTTAATATAAGTTTTAAAAATATGTTGCTGCTTGAAAGTGTAAAACTATTAAACTTTGTCGTACTGTTTATAACCAACATGTAGAATATTTATATTCTAATTGTGTACAAGTTATAATAAAAACCAAAAAAAGTTGTAAAAATGTACACTACGGGCTTTGAACATGGACTGAAATATATTTGTTTCCAAAACATAGGGCACATATTATATTTTATTGGTACCGAAGCACTGTATTAGTGAAGTCACATCTTATATACGCAAACGTCTGTCAAAACATTACAGCAAATACTCTGCCAACTAAAAGTTTTTATCATTTATAGTTCAAAACATACACGCAATATAAATTAGAATGTGTTTTTTCATAAAGAATTTTTGTAGCATACTTACAATGCGTGTAGTACTGGATACGTATTACAATTACATAGAGCCAATGTGCACTAACAATTTCAAATGTAGGTAGGATATTTTTATTTTACATTGAATTTAAATTGAGTTTAATAGTTTGACTCGTGCAAGGGAAATATTGTTTTATTTTACTATCCAAATTTTATTATAAAATACAGAATAAGCAAATTCAATATACCAAGTATTTTTCAGTTTAAGATACTCTACAAATAATTTACTCAAAGTGCAAAACAGAAATATCTATTTGTTTAATAATAAAACACAAAATACAAGTCGTTAAATACAAACAAGCGACAAAAATAATATCGAGACTAAATATAAAACTAACAAACTTCAACTCTACATTTTCTATTTAGTAGTAAAAATACGAGCAAGCAATATTTGTAATGACAAGCAAAAATAATATAATATAATATGCAAAGGGATAGGAATAGAAAAGGCAGGCAAGGAAAGTGTAGTAGTGGTGGTGGCAATGGTAGAATATACAAGGCAATAGTAGAGACAGAGGCAGGAGCAAAGTAACAGGCAAGAAAAGGCTCAAAATGAGTAGCAATACTAGTGTGCAGTCGAGTTGTAAATTATTTTTCATGTTTAAGGAGGAAAATATGTGGTTGGATAGACGCTTAAAAATATCCACTGCGCACACAGCACTGCCCCGTCCGCCCCTGATTTTTCAAAACTCGACTTGTCCTCGCTTACTAGGAAAATCCGTATGTACATGCTAGTGCGGGATAGCGCATCTGTATTTCACATGTATTTTTTATTGGCCTTTTTTTTTATTAGTTAGTACACTAAAGGGCTGCCTATTAAAAGCAATGGAGGCTCTCTCTCCCTCTTTCTCTCGCATAACATAGACTGCATTCAGTTCCATTGAATCGTACCTACCTACATGGTACATACAACTAAATATCATTGTGTACTTCTCTTTTCCTCCCAAATCTGCCTCACGTTCTTTTCTTTTCTACATACATGCCGCCGTACCTACTCCGTTGTCTTTCCCCTTCAGCTCAGTTCATATGGACTTCCCATATTCCCTAGTCTCTCTCTGTCTCTCTCTCTATTATCATTTATGTCCCCTTCATTCCAATATACTCTCGCTCATATCGTTCACATTCCCTTCATCCCTACGTTTCCGCTTCTCTCACTCCATGTTTCCGGTCGGTCCTATTCCCCCTTTTCCTTCTACTCACCCTTCCCCCTCTGAAGACGTTCATCCCTTTCTCTCTTTCTTACTTAACATCTTACCCTCCTCCCTCCATATCCAAAACAATCCAATATGATGTAGTAATAGCACGTACTTAAACATTAAACGTGACTTAAATGCCAGTAATTACATTCCAAAAACATTAAAAAATCAAAAAAAATTTTAAGTTTTTGAATCATTGCTCATAGATGAGCAAAAACAATTATATCGCACTTCTCCCCGATCACTCCTCCCTCGACGTTTCTTCCCGAGACATGAACATCCGTCCCGTTTCTCCCCTACCTACTTCCTACTTTTATGTACTGTTTCTCTCTAGGCCCATTTCTCCTCCGTCTAACTGCACCTCATTTTATTTCCCATCTGGTACCTTTCTCCTTCATCGTTCTCCTCCGTTTTCGTTTCAGCTTCGACTCAAATAGTTTATCGAATGAGAATTAAGTCAAAATTATTTTATGCGTGAACTGATTTAATGTGTTTTAAAACTAACGCAAATTGGTTAACGTGCAGAATAATTTTGACTTGCAAAGGAATACTTTTTGAAACGGAAACGGAGTAGAACTTTAGGGGAGCAGGGGGGGGGGGGTGTGAAGGGTATTGGAGGAGAAATAAGATGTGGCGAAGGAAAAAGGAAGAGAAATGGGCCTGGAGGGAAACAGAACAAAGGAGAAGTAGGTAGGGGCGAAACAGGACAGAAGAAATGTCTTAGAAAGTTGACGGATACCGGCAAAAACTCGTCACTCCCGCTTACCTCATTAGGGATGCCTGCAAAGGAGCATACTCTAAAGGCACACCACAAAGAGCAAAAGCCAATTAGGGCCACAGGTGAGTTAGCCTTGCTTGCTCTTCACGTTCATATTATTGATGGGCATTTCAATTACCGCTGCCCTACCCTGCCCTATACCACGCGAGCATTGAAGCCACTGCTATCACAGCCCTATGATTAGCTAGTGCTCATGCGGCACTATGACTATTGCTTTCACTATCCAAAATAGTTCCAAAAAGACGATAGCGGCTCTATTTACCCCTACCCTAGCCACGCCTTCAATGTTAAAGCATAGGATAGAGGTATTTTGACCCCTGCCTTGCCCAACAATTTCCATTTTAAGGAACTATCCCTACTTTACCCCTTTTTTGTTTAGGAAAATTTATCAATCGAGTTCCTAAAGATAAAGAAAAATTTTTTGAGTTCCGAAAGGAGCTCCTAAATTTCGAGGGTTTTTAAATTTTGAGTGAAGTGGGGCGCGAGTTCCAAACTTTTGGCCAGAAATGACGAGAAATCAACTTGGTTGAATATTCAAAAATAAAAAATTTGTATGCTAGCATATGTACGTGCTCACACCAACAAACACTTACCGGACGCACTTTCCCTCGAGTACCAATTTCAAATATAAGGCTCACGCTCTCCCTCATTAGCTATCTAAATGCATCACCAATCAAGTATTCCAGAATGAATGAAGTATATTATTATACTACTTGCCAGACTTTTAAAATTAAAATATAGATGTGGTATACGGTATAAAAATGAAAAGCAACTTTCTAACACAGTGATGAAATCAGACAGTATGTGGGTGTGGAGGTAATATAACAGGGAGTTTGTGGGTGTAGATGCCATTTTATAGAAGGGTTGTAGGTTAAGATGTCATTATATAGGGTGGTTGTGGGTGTGGGCGCTACGTAATATGGTGGTTATGGGCAAAGAAGTTCTTCTCTAACTACAACTTTTATTCACTCTACACCCACAATTATCCTATTATATGACATATAAACTCAATGCCCTCCTACTGTGTCACCTACAACCACAAATATTCCTTTTTACTCACGCTACGTTGTTATAGGCACTACAATCTCAAATACATATTCGCTAAGGTACATCACAATTCCAAAGTAACCGATTTGTCCAAATTCAGCATGTCTCTCCTACTGTCAGGTGTTGTCATGCCATAAATTAATAACTTAATAACTCAATTATGGAAAAATGAAAGTGAGATAGGTAAATAATGGTTTTTGCTTTTATGAGTTTTATTAACTTATAAAAAAAACCATACATACTTTGCAAAATCTGAGACACCTGTAGTTCAACAAATAGCTAAATCTATACATTCTGACCGGAAACTCAATTTAACACTTGTCTTCGTTGTCGTCGTCACAATCATTCAATTCAAACTCATTATCCAGCACTATATCATCTAGAACATCAGCCACCGTTACATCAAAACAAAACTTATCAACTTAGTTGTTAAGCTTAAAAGCATCTGAGGATTTTACATAAGGTACTTCTAAAAGCTGGACAACGTCAAACGGAATTGTCTTTCTTTTGGATTTTGAGTTTAATCTACTTCTTAGTGATTGGGTTGACATAATACGGTCGGAGGAATCTATTGCCCTATAAAACATGTCATACATCGTGTTAAATCTGCTACTTTTTCTTGCATGAAACTGACGATCCGATTTGTACACTTTATTATGAGCTTCAGATCCCTCCTCCCCAATCATGCCTAAAGGCAGTGATGTTGCGCTCACAATTCACTTCCATGAACTAGAATTTTGTGAACGCTAGCTGAAAGTTTGTACCATTCGTATTCTTCCAAATATTTGAAGTACAATTGGTGTCAGTACGATTTAAAAATAGAGGGGTTGATAGGCAACTGAGAATTAAGAGCAAACAAAATATTTCTAATCATTCTTACAACATCACTTCAAATGCCTAGTATGCTTGCAAATTTATCACAATTGTGTAATTCTCGACGTGCGCTATTCCCGTCGTTACTAGTACCACTACCTGTCGAATTTGGGAAATCAACAACTAGGCCTGTTTTGTCCCAGATTGTTTCTTAAATCAGCTTCTTGCGAGCTTTGACACTTGCTTTATCCTTTTTGCCTCTAGCTTGCCATTTTTTCATACCCAATTTATACGAAACGTGTAGCATCCACTCCATACGACGTATGTAGGCATGTAAGGGTGAGATTCCATATACCAGATTTTCTTCCTTAGCTTTACATTTTCCTGATTCTACGTTCTTCCGCAAGTTAAAGTCGTTGGGTGAGCATATACAAATTGGGCATGACTAAGATGATTTTGTGCCTGTGATATCAGAGAGCATTTTTCCATCTATTATAGAAATATAAAACTGAAATTTTAAAGTTATTAAATGAGAATCGTCTAATTTAATGGTCATATCGGTGAGTTTCTTTATTTGCTCGTCTAAGGATGTTTTCTAATCTTTTATTAATTGCTGCGTTTCTTTCGAAAATTAAATTTTTAAAGGGCGACAAAACCGCACTGACTGAGGCGTACGATTGTTTCAATAAATAGAACCTGCCGTATTCTGCAATCTAAGAGGGACAATTGTTGTAGCGAAGATCGATGAATCGTCATTAGCACTAGCAATAGTTTAATTACTGTACTTTTGTTTTAAATTACTCTGACTCTAGCTTCCGTCAAAACCACAGCTAAATATTATTAGGCACACTTCAGACTTAATTGTAGTTATCTTCTGATTTTGTAGTATAACATCTGCTTGCATAGGTACAATTCGTTCAGCAGTAAATTTAGCAAGAATATCAAGAGAGTAGGAGGCGCTTATTTCAGTAATAACTGCATGCATTAAAGGTGGCCATAGTTCGTCCTTTGCTATCCTCACAATGTCATACGACGGAAAAACAGAACTGCCACATAGTAAAGCAGAATCACGAACTCTAAGGTACTGACTTTTACTCAGATTGGCATCTAAAAGCATAGATAAGCCTTTAAAGGGTAAGAGTTGTTCTATTGTTTTTGCAGGTTTTCTAATTTTTGCTAAAACAGCATCTACAGTCTCTAAATGCATTCCTTTTTGCTCTTTGCTGATTTTTGGTCCCAGCTTTTTTGCGGTCGACCCAAGACTTTTACGTTTTCATCGTCTCTCTTGGTTCGCTTAAATGGCGGTACCTCGGTACTCATGATTTACTGAAACCCAAAATTTAAATTGCATTGTCAATACAGGATTATTACACTTATATGATGGCTTATTTGTGTGCTGTAGAAAAACAAAAATATAAAATGAAAAACTCAAATTTAGCTTAATTAAACTGGTTAGTATTGCGATTAAGGATAGGTTAATAAAATATTAGATAAAATTGATAAAAACGTAAGTTTTATTTATTTATACGCAGGCAACTATAAATCCTGAGCCAAACCTAATATGAGATAACGTTAAAAGATTAACAATACAAAATTTTAGAAGTAGTGTTATATCTCGTCACATGTTTTAGCAAAGTTTAATTAAAAGGCTTGCGTTATTGTTAACAGAGACGATTTACAAAATTACCGAAAAAATAGTGTAAAATGGGTATTGATAAGTATATGACGTTACTAACAGGTAGCCTATAATATGTTTTTGCTTTTGCAAAAAACCCCATGTTGCTACGTCTGATGGTTCCAGAGCTATTTAATGCGCAGCATGGGGGTGTTTCATAAAAGACGTCTAGACAAAATTTATTAAAAAAAATTTTTTTTACCCACCTCCTATACTTTAACATAGGACCACCCCCACCCTATGGTCTTTCTCAAACGTAAAGTTATTATGGATGACCCTTCCTATGTTATAACATATGGATACATATTCCTATGTTCAAGCATATGCGTACATACGTTTGTCAACATACTACCGTTTGCATGAAAACAACAACACCTAACTACGCTGACAAATACTTTTAATTGTTCTATATGTACCCGTACCGATAATGCATGTATAACTAAAGCTTTACACAAATCATCAGAACAGGCTATCTAAATTAATTAACATGTGCAAGCAGGGATAATGCAATTACTTTATGGAACAGCAAACGACATTTTAAAATTACAGCGTTCAAAAGTATATACTGCGTTAAGTTGTTTATATCTTGTTTAACTGAGCTAATTTTATGCTGTACTATTATTTTGTATCAATTTGTATTTTTTATTAGGTCGCTACACATAGTTGTTGACAGTAGAGTAATTATTAACATTAGTTATTTAATGTATTAGCCATTACCTGTACGCTACTCTTTGCTGCAGAAAAATCTAATTAGAAACAGTTAGGTTAGAGTTGGTAGTTTGCTTGGTTTAGTTTAAGGAGGCTGAACTTAGTATAGGTAATGCCAGTAAGCTGTAAACAAATAAAGTAGGCATGTAATTTTAATGTTTTAAGGATATGTAGCGGCATAATATGAATTCCCAAAACTTTTAAATAATCAGTTTAGGCAATAATTACAGTAATATTGAATAGTACAAAAATAAAAGCCGAGAAGCTCTAAGTAAATTAATAGTAATAATATTAAGTACCTATTTTTATTAAGTTGATGAGATGTATCTTAATACAAAATTTTATGCAAAATGCATTCGCTTCAAATTTTCAATCAACAGTACAGGCTTGGTGTAACATAAAAACATATAAAATTAAAAATCTAAAGTACCATCACTCATTAAATTTGCTTGCAAAATGCATTTTCATTCAGCAGTACAGGCTCAGTGGAACATGAAGATGTGAAGTTCAGTGACGTGAAGTTCAGTGACGTGAAGCTCGTTTGTGTGTGTTGCTTCATTTTTATTTTTGGTTTTTAAAAATTTTGCTTAAATATTGTTGATAGTTAATTCGACTGTCAACAAAATATTGGCTATGAAAGCTCCATAGAAATTATCTTTATCGGTATAAACTATTTATTACTGCCTGCTGTGCAATGGTGGAATATAAGTTTCAAACTGCAAGTTGCAATTTAAAAAGCTTAATAATAAAAAACATTTTTTGTATTGTAAATTGTGTAGTGTGTGTTGTATTTGTTGTGTGCCATACGGCACTAATAATATTTGTAACTAGTCAATTTTTTTTTATAAATGTTGTCAATGTTTTGTAAAAATTTAAAGTTTAGTTCTTCATTCAATTTTGAAAAGCTGTAAAAAGTCGTGTGTGTGATATAGAATAATACTTTGCAGATGTTTTGTAACAACTATGTAAAATATTTTATATTCTGAACTTGTTTTAGAGAAAAGTTAAAAAAAACGTATGAAATGTAAACGTGAAGCTCTGAACTTTGACTGTTTTAATTCTTATTTAATAGTCGTAGCAAAAATATATCACAAGGGTAAGTGAATTGCAAAGGCGAATTTTACTCCTAGTTAAATAATATTTGTTTAGATAGTACAAAACGAAGCAGAAACAAATAATTGTAGGTCTTTATTTATTCGCAACGTTGAAAGTAAGGACTTTAATTGCATTTCCAAACAGATTATTCAATATAATGGTAACGTGGAAATTCTGCATTGGCGGCCTCATTTAAAAATTCACTTTTTGCCTTTTTTAGTACTACCTTTATAAAAAACAGTAGGAACAATAGCAATTTTTCAAACACTCAGGTTGTATAGGGGTATTGTGAGACACCTATATATTTGAACGTTTTTAATTAGCAACAAAAAGTATACTCTGTAAAAAAGAAGTTTCGACAACAAGTAATTCAAAGGACACACATTGTACCAATACATATTGCTACATAGGCAGAGACATTTCTACGATATTATCCTGCTTGCCTAACTGCGCGTAAAACCCTTAGGTTTTTTATTTAATGAGTTCTTAAAATCTGAGGCACACAAAAGCACTATTTTAACATTGCTTCGCAAACCAAAAAGTGATTGTTTTATAGTTAAAAAACAAAAATTTTTGTTAAGGCTATAAAATTCGTTTTTTAACATCAAAATTTTAGGTTCAAATATAAAATTTCGTTTGGATACAAAGAAAGTTTTAGAACTTTTAGGAGGACGTTTTGCACTTCTATTTACACAGCCTCTGGTTACTTAAGTGCTAAAACGCTCGATTTTTAATTTTTACAACTTTTACATAAGATAAAATTGCATTTACGTACGTATGAAAAGAAAGTGCCGTTTACGGTAGTGTTAACATGTCTACACAATACATAGTACTACAAAAGCATCTAATCTTGTGTTAGGTAAACTGAAAAAATTTTTTTAATACATACAGCATATTTGATTATATACTGACTTGAATTGAGACAAAACATTATTTTTACAAAATAATTATAACTAGCTAAAATGGAAAACTAAAACAGAAGCAGAAATCCAAAGAAAAAGTGAAAGTGAAAGAAAGCAGCGAAAAAATAAAGTTAAACAAACAGTCAAACTCTAACATGACAAAAATAAAAGACAAAAGTTGATTACAATTTGGGAAACAAAAACAATTAACAAAACGCAACGTCAACAATAAATTTTGGTAAGCGAAAAGAATTCAATCAGATCTAGGAAGTGGTAGTTGGGAAAGCAAGAAAGGCATGTAGAGAGAACTGCATTGTATTCTGGTCACAAACGAGTGACAACAATCAACAAATTTAATAAAATAATAATATCTTACATTATGGTGCTGTGAAGAACATGCGCGCATCAGAGCTTTACATTTCTTATATTCTGTTCACTTAGTGGTCCAGGAATTATGTACATGCTTCTACGTACGTTTGTACCATACCATCTGCATTGTACTTAATTTGATTAGTACTTACGTGTATCGACCTATATTCATGCCCCTCTCTCTCTCACTCATCAAAATTTATCGTATTTAATTAAAATAGCCATTATGCACCTTCCTATGTACCTACATGCTCTTCTTCTCATGCGACCTAATTGAATTAGTCATCAATCTCCACTGCCTCTTTCTCCAGGCCTAGGTTCAAATTGTTAATTTTTAAATCGATACTACTACTGCGACGTACGTACAACAGAATTTGCATTGCACTTAATTGAATTAGGCACTACGTTTCATATGTACATCTCTCTTATTCACACTCGTCCCATTCAACTGCATCGATTTGTATTTAGTTTGATCAGGCAGTACGTGTATCGTGTCCCTATGTACCAACATTTGTTTGCATTTAACTGCATCTTATTCAAATGCATTTATTATAATTACATCAAATTACGCACCTACCTACCTACCTATCACTCTACATGCATATATTTTGCCTCTCTCTCTCTCTCTCTCTCTCTCATTACACTGTACTTAATTGAATTAGACATCTCTCTCTTCACCTGTCTCCTCACCCTACCTACATAATCACCTACCTCTCTCCCTATTCTCCTTTGTCCAGCTCCTAGACTCTCAAGTGCCTATTCCAAAGCCTAACAATCTCATGAGGCTACCCACATTCTTTCCCTTATCTAATAATTTAATTAAACCTTTCCGCTTTTCTTCCACAAAACATTTCATACCGGTCTGTCTTCTAGTAGTCATATTTATTTGAAATACTTAAAAATTTAAAATATATTTATATTTAATTATAAAATATAAATATATTTGTGTTATAGGTATTTTTTATATATCCTAAGAATGCTACAATGATGTTAATTGCAATGATTTTATTTATTGTTGATATGAATCTATTGTTGTAGTTAAACAATTTGTATTTTATTTTTATTTATAAGGTTAAAATTAATATTGTTTTAACAAAGACACCAAGGTTTTATTGTTACTCATTGAAGTGACACAAGCGAGATATATACATTTTGTACATAAATTTTCACCTAATTTATTCACCTAAAAATAAAAAGATGACGATAAAACGATCGTAAAAAGCAAAGAGAATCTAATGTAATATTGTTTAGTAGAGATCATTGCTTGCCACACAAATATAAAGCTAACAAAAACGCACTTTCACTTTCATCTGATGTCAGTTTTGTTGTCATTAGACATCCTAGATCCTGTATTTTAGGAACATATCCTATGCGTGTTTTTGTTCGTTCAAAATATGTAATTTAATACCTAATTCAAGATCTAATTACAGTGAGACAATTTAGATGTGTCTGCACCATCTTTGTTTGTTTTAACCCTAATAAGAGCTTTATTAAACAAATTTTTAATAATATTATTTCTGAAATGTTTTTTTGTTCTGTCGTGGCACAAAATCTTTAATTAAAATAGGAAATACCAAGTAAAAAAGTAAACGGAAAACACTGAACTAGCAACTTAAGTGTCATGAAAAAAATCCTACATCCGAATAAAATTGAAGTACCGTGAAAATGGTTGTAATTAATAACTTAAAATTTAATAAAGTGAAAAATTATGAAAAATCCAACCCTGAACAAAAAAAAGGACCGCCATTGAAGGTACATTCTTGCCAAAAATTATTCATAGCAGCGAGTTAAACTTTCGATATTGAACCTGAAGAACAAGGTTTTGAAATATTTTGCATAGCTAAAAATAAACGTAACAAAGTAACATATAGCATAAACACCAAAGCACATAATCCATAGGCATATTCAAATGTAACCAATTTAAATAACTACAAATAGGTAAGTTAAAGTAATAAGTAATATTTTATATTTAATAAAATAGACACTGACCCAGCTGAAACTTACTTTAACTTGCAAACTAAGGTAAACAGCATTATTCATGACGTGCTTAAGCTTATTAACGTTTAAATTGACAATGCTAGGCAATTTAAGAGCAAAGACGGAATTTCATCTAACAAAGTATGCGTATCCTTTCAATCTACATCTAGTCGGAGCTCCGTTCTTGAAGCCAAAAAGACGCTAAAGAAAGTTATTGACAAAACATTTTATGATAATCTGGATCTTTCTGCAGAAATCTATAAAGCAAACTACAAAGAGAGAAAGACAAAGGCTAACGAAATTGCAAAAACAGACGGAACTACCAATATGGAGACAAAATAGAAAATTGGCCAATTATACAACATACATTTGTAAATACTAAACAAAAACTGACTAAAGATACATTAACTAAAATAATTGCTGTAGATAAAGTTTTATACTGGAATGTGAATAAAATTAACAACTGTAAATATGACAAAGTGAATATTTTTCTACAAAATAACGTGGATATATTTAATTATCTGAAACATGAGATACTGAAATAAAAGACAACGTTAAGAAGAGTGTTTGAAATTATACGCTTACAAATAGCCCAGTTAAAGGTAATAGGGGAAAAAATAGTGGCGGACTCATTTTAGAAATAGAAAAAAGCATTACAAGCTACTGCTCAATTCGATACATCGACAGGTACAAGATCCTAGTTGACATCAAAATACATGGCAAATCTGTTTTGCTTACATACCACCAGCCACAGAGTAGGACAATCAAATTAAGAACCTGCTTGAACAAGCTACACAGTTAAACATAAGAAAATACATCCTAATGGGAGACTTCAACAGACGGGTTGGAAATTTTGATAAACCTACAGACTACACTCTGCACTTAAGGCGCTCAAGGAAATCCACTGACCGCGGATTCAACAAACGTGGCACAGGGCTGGCTGACTTGATTGTGACACATAACATGGCAATACTTATTGGAAAAAGTTTATCTGACCTATATGGAAAATCCACATACATTGGACATAGTGGAAACAGCATTATTGACCTATGCGTATATGCAACTCTAACGCTTTTGAAGACCCTACATACCTCTCAGTAATTAAATGTATTGAGTCTGACTACATGCCGATAATGATAAAAAGTGAGCAGAGAATGCACATGCGTTCAACATTCTTAGCCAAAAATGAAGGGCGAATAGGGTGCAACAAGAAAGAAGCTTCACATTTTCAGCTGAAACTCAAGATCAACAGCAAAAATCTTCAGCAAATGTAACTACGTAGATCTGAACGATCTCATTTTTGAGACTGCTCACTAAACTAAAATTTGCTTAACACTTCCCAGTCACAGCAGAAGAAACTTTGGCCCGGATTAGTTTGATAAGGTACGCAGTGTGGCGGAAAAGAAAGCACTTTTTTTCTACATCAATACAGAAATGAGCATTGCTACAGCCGACCTACTTCCGACAGTCTCAATGTAAACCTGAAAAGTAAGAAATGCTACCGTAAACTCTGCTGTGACAAAAAAAAACGTTCTATAACAACATTACACAAGAAATCTATCACAGCAAAGACTCAGTGGGATACTGGAAGGCTATCAACATGTGTAGAGATAAAAATACAGCCACGTGTTAAACAATATTGCTGTCGACGAATGATACCTTTACTTAAGTAAGGTTTTTGAAGATGTCAGTAATAATAAAGTTGAAGCCCTAGACCTTAACCATGATCCATCTAAAAACAGCTCAGAAATCCTGGACCGCGAAATATAAATTGTTAAACTACACAAAGCAGTCAAGCATCTTAGCAATAATAAATCTCCAGGAGTATATGATATTTGAAACAAAGTATGGAAAGCATTAGACATAACAACCAAAGACTACTTGCTTATACTGCTTAACAAAGTCTGAAAGGAACAAGTGCTAGAGAGCTGAGCGAAATTATAACAGCTCCAATATACAAGAAAGGTGACTCGAGTCTGCTCGCAAATTACAGACCAATTGCTCTTATTAACGCCATAACGAAGCTGCTCACATGAATAATGTCCAATAGACTTAACCTGTTTTGCCAGAAAAACAACACTTTCTTAAAATATCAAGTGGCAAACTGGAAAGGCAAAGGATGCACAGGTCATATATTTGCACTCTATACCTGTATACCTAAACAGCTAAACCAGCCAGCATTTAAAAAAAAGGAAAACCCTTTTCTCTGTTTGTAGACCTTAGTTAGGGATTCGACTCAATCAAAAAAAGTAAGCTATAGACAAGACTTAAAGAAGCGGGGCTAAATGATCACTTTGTAGCAAAAATTAAAGAGCTGTATGATCTAGCAAAAACAAAAATCAGGTGCACGGAAGGTTTTACAGACATGATTTAAAGAATAGGAGGAGTTTTGCAAAAAGAAATAGTGTCTTCAACTTTCTTTACTTTTACTATTGACAAAATAACGGAAATACTCAGCAAGAGCGGCATCCAAGGAACACAGATGCTCACGTTACAAATTCTAATCCTACTATATGCCAATAATATCATTTTTCTTGCGTTTAATATACTAGACTAACAGAGGCAAATTAACACACTTAGCATTTTTTCAAAGACAACGACCTAAAAGTGAACCTATTAAAGACAAAAATGATGATATTACAAAAAACCAATAAGCTAAGTAACTCAACAAAATTTAAGTGGAAGAGTAACACGCTGTAAATAGTCAACAAATATGTTTATCCGGGAGTCCAATTTACTCAAAGTGGTATTTTTAATGAAGCCAAAAACCACTTTTTTAACAAAGCAAGAGCCTCAAAGAAAAATTGTTTGAACGTTTTTACCGAGCTAAAATAAGGACATTAACCTCAGGCTTTTCCAGTCCCTGGTTACCTCGATACTGATGTATGCGGCCCTTATATGCGAGCTACGTTACTGTAAAGAACTTGAAACTTTTCAAACTATGTTTCTTTGACGCCTAACAGGGAGCTCAAACTTGACACCAGGATTCTTTCTTCGCCTAGAAACAGGAGCTGAAAACATCAAGCTGCAACTTTTTAAAGCCCTAATAAGATTTCTAAAAAAAGCCACTAATGCAAAAGACAGTAGCATTACAAAAAATTGCTATCTTGAAGCTATAAGGACAAAAACAACAGACCTCCGTTACAACTGGAAGCTGCAAGTTCATAATCTGTTTATTGAAGCTTCACTTAAAATCGATCTTGAGAATGTTAGTACGGAATACCTAACTCAGCACAAATCTAAAATGATTGAGAAATATAGACTTAGCTATATTAACAATGATTTCTGCAGAACGCAAAGCAGCAACACACTGAAACACTTTGCCTGCATAAAGACAAAAGCTCTAAGATCTGAATATTTTGACTTGGACTTGCCCATGGAACCTAACAAAGTTTGTGCTAAATCTAAGAACAGGCCTACCTAGGATAGTAATTAGAGGAAAAGTGAGCAACCCTAATGGCATGAATAAAGTATGGAAGCGTACAGAAGCAACTGACTGTGGCCTGTGTGGACGGGAGGTAGAGGACGTCTTTCACATAATGCTCAAGTGCCCGCACTTTAAACCGCCAACAACCGAATTCTTAAAAAGACTATCAAATTCCAAACCGACGAGAGATAGCCTTGTACCCTATATATTCAAGCGATACCATGACACTGAAGGTTTTTGCCAAATCTCTAACTTCTGGGATGAAGCTACAAGAATTGGACACTCAATTCTTCTAAGTTTTAACGCTAATTAATGGCTGTGGTTTAGTAATTATGTAATAATTTCCTCTTTTTTAGTGCTTGTTCTTCAGTATCCCCGTATCTAGCTCTGATGTGTGTGTGCTTTAACATTTCGTTTGGTACTTGTGTTTAAGTATTGCTCCCGTAGCTTTCTCTGCTCAGTGCTTCAGTATTGTGTCCGTAGCTCTCTCTGCTCAGTGCTTCAGTATTGCCTCCGTAGCTCTCTCTGCTTAGTGCTCTAGTATTGATCCCGTAACTCTCTCTAATCAGTGCCTCAGTATTGTCACCGTAGCTTTCGCTGCTCAGTGAATCAGTATTGCCCCTGTAACTTACTCTTAGCTTAGTGTTTTAGTATTGCCCGCGTAACTTTAATTGCTCTCAGTGCTAGCGTTTTTAGAATTGCTCTCCTAATTCGCTCGGCTTTGTGCTTGTGCTTCAGAACTGCCCCCTTGTACCTTTGGCTCATATCCGTAGCGTTCTCACTGGGTGTTCTACTAAAACTTCTAAAGCACTAGTGGTTTGATATAACACATTGTTAACTTTAATAATTGATGACCAAAATAGGCAAATGATCTTGACGGAAAGCGGTTTTTTCGAGCGTTTCGGCCAAGCGAAGCTATATTGTCGTCCAAAGCCTAACACTTTCAACTATGCACACTTTATCATTAAATAAATATGCTGTAAATATTTTTAACAATATAAGTATGTATGTTTTGCCATTTTTGCATTTAATATATCTTAAATCATGATCTTTTTATGCAATACATAAACCAAAATAACTGTTTATAATATTAACATATTTAACCTCTAACAGGCAAAGTCCAACCAAGGACTAACAATAATTTTTGTAAATCTTAAATTGTAAATATCTAAACAATGTTGTATGGGCTGCGGCCAAATCGACAAAATGAATAAATTATTATAATTATCTGATACAATCGCTTCACGAGTTCAATCACGTGACTTTCTATAGCAATTTTATGTGGAATTTTAAACAGCTCAAAAGCTTTCGTGTCTTGTACGGGATCGCTGACGTTATTTTCTTCAAACGTTATGCTACGTTCCTTTTGCTTATCAAACAAAAATTCGTACAGTGTATTTTTGGCAACTGCTAAGCCAAAGTTGTTCCTCAGTGAAACGTTGTTCAGTGAACCAGTGTGTAACTACGTCCATACCGCGTAATAAATTGTCGAACGTACTTTAATTTGACAATAGAACCTTTGCGCAAATTTGTTATAGGTAAATAACTTTGTTTGAGTAGTTGCCTTAAGAAAATTTAATTAATACTCAAGTTTTAACTTAAGTTAAGTAGCGAATCAAATGGTTTTAAAATTACTGTCAGTACTAAGGAGTAATTAAAATTAAATTGAAGTTTTTTAATTTAAATTATTCATTATTAAATAATTTATTTTATTTATACAATTTAAAAATAATATGATGTATATCCCTTCCACGGGTAAGCTATTTTGAAACTTTTGACTCGCAAAACTTTTTATATAACTATTTTAGTAAAAATTCAATATAGCACATAAGTCAAATTTTGTAGCGCGAACAATTGGACGTTGGCGTTGTTGCCAATTTCGACTACAATAAGAAAAGCTTGCTGTCACGTGGTATCCAAAGTTTGCAAAATTCACTTTTTTAAATTTTTTTCTGTAAACCACTTGAAATTCCTAATCATGCCATTCTGCACATTTTTTGTTTCAACTGTGATTTTGTACAGAAAAATTATTAGAATTAAAATTAATTAAATTAATGGTAAACCATTACGTAGACACATTCAACTGCTACATTTCTTATGTGCATACCTTTTGTGTGTCTACAAACGCTACGGTGCTACAGAACCGTGAATGTCGCCCCAAATTCTATTGTTAATCAAAACGTATTTGTAATGCTGCCGCTTAAGTTTTAAAGGTATGGTCACGTAAAATATTGCATTTATAAGCTCTTAAAATTCTGCACAAGGACGTGCAATTTAAAAGTTTGACAATTACAAGTTTACAAAATTTTTAAAAACAATTCCATTTTAACGTTTATATTTAACGTTGCGCCGCCATTTTTTAATTTGGCGTCCATTTTTTTAAAATTAAATTACATCAAACCCTACGACTTTAGGCGTACACATTCAAATTTGGCGTAAAATTCCTGGCACAAGAAAATTGCAAACGACAAGTAGAAAATTTATTTTTGGAATATGAAAAATATCTCTAAACCCATTAGGCTAAAAATAAGGCAAAACAAGAGTGGGCGTTTTTGTGATACAAAATGCCACAATTCCAAGTTCTCTGTCATAACTGTGAGTCTCATCAACTCTCTACATTTGAGTGCGACACAATCTAATTGTAGACACACTAAGAAATGGACAAAGTGAGACTGTAGTTAAAACTATATGTTTCATCACATTTTTCCATAGCTTCTATCGACTTCCAGTGTGAAGCTTGTCATACGTAGACAAAGTAGACATCGGACGTCATAGAGGTATAGCTCTATAGTCAACTTAATAGATTAGAACAAGGAAAAGAATAATATATTCTGACTCCTATGTTCTCAATTTTTTCGTTCTTTCTTTTCCTTCTGTCTTCGGCCCATTGGGAATGGAGACAGAGGGAGAGTGAAAATTAGTTAATATAGTATATTGCAAACCACATTATATTCCACAATGTATGTAATCTATTTTAACTAACACACTTATAAATGTAATCACAACACTATAAATTATATTATTACAATTGTATGTTCACGTAAAAAATACGAATTGATGTAATATATAAAACTGGACAACACGTCAGCACTAAATTAATATTATTCCAATCTACATTATGATTGTATCAATATCCAATTACAAATGTACATGTAGATTTAAGTCACACTGTAACACGTAGACTAAATAATATTGAATCATTTTTCCTCATGTGACAAAATATATAATATTATTCTTCCTTGTTCATTTAGTATGAATACTCAAAATAACTAACTAATATTTGCCATTCGTCTTTAGCTCTTTACCACAGCATTAGCCTCCAGACTTATCGCCCTACTAGACTTCTTTACTTACAGAGTCTAGTAACATTACATTAGCTTTTTGCCACACTAGGATTCTCCACTTACAAAATCTAGTGTTTATATAGTAGCTTTTGTCTCACTTGTGTCTTTTTACACTTACAATAAATAAAAGCACTAAACGCAATCAAGTTCACATCGCCCCTGTACTTATTTCATGCATCATAAGTAACTTGTACTCAAGCAATACCTACACATTACAGCTAGATAGAACTCCTGACAGATCTTCTATCTGATACGAGGAAGGAAACATAAGATATAATTAGAATTTCTACATCATTCTAAAGTTCAGTAAAACCCATAATTAATCATACTTAATTTTCTATTTTGCTCCCCACTTATTAAACCCACGGTCACTATTTGAGTAACTAACTTTTAGCCAGAAATGGCGCAGTGAGTTCTTTTGCTACTTTATTCCTTTACATATCTGCTCTTTTTCTCTCCGTTTGGGTGGATCTGCGATGCTTGATATTACAAATTTCTACTATCAGTGAGATTAGTGAAATAAGTACGTAATATCAATCAGCAGTAATTAACAATTTGAAATACTACAAAGTGCAAAACTATATGTAGATGGAGTCAAAACCAAAGCCACGACAGAACAGACGAGGTTTACAGAAAGCACATAATCAAGCCCTTAACAAACTTGTGCATAGTTTCAGAGAAGTGGTGTGTGATAGTATAGCTCAAGATATTATTAGACAACAAGCGGACACACAAACCGGTGATAATAAACACGAAGAAACTCAACATAGCACGACGTCATATCAATAAGTGTGTAGTTGAAAATTAACTGAACAATTTCATTACAAACTAGATGGATCAGAGGCAAAAGAAAAGAACATCTCGCAAACGATATTTACAACAACAGCTCGATTGAGACATGAAAGAATTCATCACTTCAGTCCAAACCCTTGTACGTGCAGTATTAGCTAACGAATTAGAACAACGCACATGCATCCAATTTAATCCCCTCAATGCAGTGCGTAAGTAAATCAAGCAGTGTAGCCCGTCATCGTCGAATTAAAAACTATTTAGTGAAAAAACGATACGACAATTTTATTAAAAAATTAGACAGTATCAGTAAACAAAAGTGGACTTAACATAAAAATTTTCGTCTCCTCCTGAATAACTGTCACTGTACGGCAAAAATCCCAGACTAGGTAGATCAAAAGACTTTTGTTAGAACACATTTTGGTATCGTGAAAGGAAATAAAATCCATGATCTGAATCACATTAGTAAGTGCCGCCACTTTGATACGCGATTATTTGGATCCAGAGATAGAAAGGAAAATCACCAATTCTTGCTAGAACAAACCACAAAAGAAAATAAACCTACGTACGGTGAACAAAAAGATTTTAATTCGTATTTTCGACGACCTTAACATAAATCAAAACAATTACATTCACAGTGTCTGTGCGAGAATCACCGTTTTTACACTCAAACTGTGCAAAATCCCTGCCCTCAACCCCTAAGAATAGATCCAGAACAAAGGTGGCACGACTATTACAACAATGCCTGGAATGATGAGCCAAATGATCACTTGTATGACGAAGAGTGCTACTAAGATGAAGACGACTATTGATGCAACAGTTATAAGCATTTCATCTACCACTAATCGAATTAAAATACGGTAAATAAACATTGACTCTTCATATTACAATACTATGTCCATAAATTCCGAAACAATTTGTACTCGTGATGACTTTGTTCCCTAAGCTATTGATCTTTCATACGTAGTAAGTCCCTATGGTCGATATAAAGCAGGAGTGATCAACCATATTTCCTACTGTAAACATACAAGTAAATTTGCAAAATTTAAACGCCAAGCTTTCAGAGCGTATTTATTATAATGTCTAATTCAACTCGAAACTACTGATGTTGAAGAAACAATTAACAAAAGTGCGAAATTAGCAGTACAGAAACAATAAAAACAAGTAAAGTGAAAACATTACATTAAGTTTGGGAAGATTGCTGCTGCACAGACTATATAATAAGTGAAACGAACCCTAATTACGTTAACACAAGTTTAGGGAAATTCCTAAAAAGTGAAACATCCCATATTAGTTTGTGCACCCACGACACACCTACGTCAAACAGAAATCGTAAAAAGTACGTCAATAGTTTAATAAACATTTTAAAAACTATAAGAAACAACTTGATCGAAATTCTCGAGCGAGACGAGACGCAAAGAGACAGAATAGTTGCATCCCTCGCCTCAGTCGAGAGCGAAAACGAAGAAATTTTGTCGAGCACATCTTCAGCATAGACGTACCTAACAACACAACTCTAGCACTGAAACCAATCCCTGCAACAGCTCCCATCCTGCAACCCGTTCCAAAACCAACGTCAAAGCATCTCCAGCCAACTCCTGTTCTACAACACTTCCAAAACTCAACTTTTTTAACCCGCGACAGAAACCAACTCCACTCATTATCTGTCAAGTTTATCTCGCTGTCTTCCTCTACAGCACACCAGAGACGACATCAACTCCAGTTCTTTACTACTTCTTCTAATCACATTCAACGTTCAGCTCCCAAGACTCTCTTTACCCAGACTAGGAAGAAGCCGAGGCGTAAATCACATTGAAGAAGATCTCTGTATCCAGTCCACAACAAGTAACGTACTATATGATATATGGTCTTCTTAAGGTATTATTATTATTATTAGTTGTCAGGGGTCCAGTCTCTTTTGCAAGACTGATGCCGCCGAGGCCATATTTTTAATGGCCTATTGCAGACTCCCCCTAGATAACATAAACACCAGATCAGCGTATGAGCCTGCCAGTGGCTTACGAGAACGCCAGCCTATCAGCCTCCTCGTTACCCCTGAACCCCGAGTGAGCAGGAATCCAGACCAGCTCCACCTCACATCCTCTCTCCGCGAGTCTATTCAGGTGTGAGTGGCAGTCACCCACCACACTGGAGGCAGTGTAAGGCCTAGATAGTGCGCGCAAAGAGCTCTGGCTGTCACTAAATATATATAGCCAGTGAGCTGCCAGAGAAATGCTAAAAATCTCGCTCTGGAACACAGAGGCATCAGCTCCTAAATACACAGACATAGCCGTAAGGTTAAGTTCAACCTATAGACTTCTGTCCTATGTGTTATCACCCTCACGTAAGCCGTCTGTATAGCACACAATTCCGTACCCACCCTGGGATAGATCTCTTACCAAATCAGCCCCCGACCCAAGTTCCACCCTGAACCTACGATACTCTAGGTACCGATACGTCCAGTCCACTGGCATGCGTAGAATTAGGTCACAAAACCCCCATTTTTCACAGATCACATTATGACTACAGGAACCCCCAAACATCAAATTGATGATCCACAACTCCCTTGTTTTCAGCCTATGCAAAGATCTAACAGCCACCCCCTTAAGACATACATCTAAAGAAATGAGTCCAACAAGGCATTCCATGGCCGCACTTGGCGTTGATTGAGGCGCACCCGTAATCATTAGACACGCCTGGTGCTGCACCCTATTCAACTTTATCACATACGAGCATTTCTCCAATGCCGCCACCCAAATTACAATCGTATACTCAATTACAGGTCGAATATGGGACGAATAAGCCCACCTTGCAACCTTAAGTGACAATCCCTATTTCCGACCTATCATGCGCTTACATCGGGCCATAGTCACCCCCGCTTTGCTGACAACCGACTTGCATTGAGGCATCCACGTGAGATGCTTGTCCAATGTAACGCCTAGATATCTAACCAAACGCCGGATTTCCAGATTCACGCCTCTGTACCTCAGCGCCGGAGGGCAGAACCTGGTATTTCTGGTGAACAAAATAAACTCAGTCTTTTCGGCGTTGAGGCGAAGATCAACCTCCACACACCAGTCACCAATGATATTCAGACTATCAGTAACCCGATGTGCAAGTCTATGGTACACCTTGCTACCTTGAAGCACTCCAGTATCGTCCGCGTAGCCCTGTCACAGAGTAGACGACACTGTCAGCCGAAGCCATGATAATAGGCCATCCATAACAAGGTTCCACAGAAGTGTTGAAATAACACCACCCTGTTGGCAACCTCTCTTAACATCACGATATCTTGAGCTTCCATTGACCTCCGACATTACCCGCCTATGTCTGAGTCCAAAGTCAATCCATCTCTTCAACAAGTAGCACACACCAAACCTGTCCTGCGCTGCCACAATTGGACTAAACAGAACATTATTAAATCCCCCCACAATGTCAGCAAAGGCACCCAAAACCATCTTTCCAGACTCCAGCACTCTCCCTACAAACGCGACCACCCTATGAATGGCGGCATCCGTTGGGAGGCCGCTCAGGTACGCGAACTGATTATTTGCCCTGAGCCTACTCTCCAACTCAGGAGTTCTAATATGCCCGTCAGCCAGTCTTTCAAGGACCTTCAAAAGACAGGTGCAAGCTAAATAGGCCGCCATGCAGAAACCTTGCTGTAGTACCCCTTAACCGGCTTAGGTAGAAAAACTACCGTAGCCACTCTCTAACACCGCAGTACAGTACCCAGCGCCAAGCACGCTTGATACAGAGCAACTAACTGCTTCTCAATGACCGAAAAAATTCTCTGTACTAATACAGGTTGAATACCGTCTGGGCTCGCAGATTTATATGAGAGAAAACTCTATACAGCAGTCCGCACTATATCTTTAGTCACAATTCCAGAGCAGCCATGCGCACCGAGTAAGCATAGACCATGCTCTGAAATGTACAACTGCCCATTGTCACAACTCGAGAAGTGATGCCGTAGTAGGACATCCAGTGTCTCATCCATCGATGAGGTAAGACCATTAGTGACCTCATTAAAGATGGACACAGGTGTTCTACATCCGCTTCCCTCTATACTCCTCAGACACTTGACTGCATCTCCAAACTTGCTAACCCCACTGCAAAACTTGGTCTATGACCTTCTTTTAGCACAACGAACAGCCGACATATAGATGTTACGGGCTGACTTATACTCAGCTCATCTCACCGGGTCACGTCGATGCCGACCAACCCTTTTAAATAGAGAGGCCGCGTCATGACGCAAGGCTGTCAGCTCATTAGTCCACCACGACGCAACTCTAGCTCTCTGCCGTACAGCCCTTAAAGGGCACACCAACTCGAGAGATTCTGTCATAGTATTCCTGATAGCCAAAGCCTCAGCATCCACCGCATCAATGCTGAACAGTTGACTTCCAGGAGCTGAGTTAAATATTTCACTAAGACACTCAGTTAATTTACCCTATGCAACTTTTCTAATACTTTTTCACCGAACAACCTCTGACAGACCGGCCAAGATCCGAAAACAAATGTATCTGTGGTCAGAAGTCGACTCCTCATCTGACACAGCCCACTCGTGCACCCAAGGTTCAGCCAGCCTATTAGCTAGAGTATTGTCAATTACCTCACTCCTGTTGTATACTACAAACGTTGAAGTAGATCCCTGGTTCACCACCGATATGTCAGTAGCCAAGATATACTCAAACAATTCAACCCCTCTGCGATTTGTGTCAAAACTGCCCCAGACCTGGTTATGAGCGTTGGAATCAGCACCAATAATTAAAGCAGTTTGTTAATCTCACAGTATTCAACCAACTTGCGCAATAATACACCAAGGGGATCACATGCTTACCCCGGCATATACACAGAGGTAAACACTATCAGACCCTTGATCTACCACGTAATAACAGAGACAGTATTTCTATTAGTAAACAGCGACAGCAGCTGTGTTTAAACGTTTCTTGACATCAGAACACATGAGCGCGGAGTCTCATGCGATGCAGATGCAAAAAGTTGGTCAGCCATGCCTAACTCTCTTACAGCTCCTTTATAACAATATGGTTTCTGGATGAGACAGATGTGCGTACAGATCGGACAAGTACTGGCAGCAGTGCAGTTTTGGTTATTTTTGTGTCGCACTACTCTATCGCGAAGACTGGATAGACTGGAAGGCCGCCGCTTTTGAGTGGTGCATGTTAATTTAGGTCAGGTCAATCATGGAAAGGGCCATGGGAGAGACCCCTCTAGATTGTTGACCCAACCCGGTGTTAAAGGTAATTAACCTCACACACCGCCACCAGCACCGCCCGACCTACTCACAACCTCAGACAGAACCAAACCCAAACCATAATGAAGCCTTTAACCAAGATCAGACAGAAACTTGTCACTGTCTTCATCAACCGTTGTATGCCAGACGTGGCAAGGCTGTCTGAGCTTGGTTATATTTCGCTCAGAATTCGGCCTCCAAAGACCCGTAGACAACCCCGCATTGCGGTCTCTTAGAATAACCAGAAAATCCGAGAACAAATCACGGTAATAATTCCCAGATCCTGGTCATTTCACTTCCACTCTCACCTTCGTTCGACGTTTTTTCACGACAGGGTGTGCATTAGGAGAGAAATTCTTCTTCTCCCCCTCAGCGCTACCCTACAAAATTCCATCACAGATCTCACTGACCCAAGCCTTAGCAGCCGAATTTTCCACATCAATTCGGATCTACCCCTTCACACAATGGACCCCCTTAAACCTGCACTTCCCTGTTCCAGCAGAGTCAGTCACCGGATTCACGCACTTCAGAAGCTTACTCCTAAAGTGCTCACATGCCACCCGCGGTAGGCCGTGATCTTCAGGCCAGTCCACCAGCCCAATAAGAACCGAGTTCTCATTACCTGGCGGGACTGGACGACTAGTGAAATCATCCACTAGTACCAAAGCAGTGGCCGCACTAGGCTCGAAGTCCTGCATCGCCACATCACAGTTCCTTCCTTGCAGATCCCGAGCAGCCAAATCCCTATCTCTAATTGGTTTCTTAGATGCTTTCTGTACAGGAAATACGCTTGAACCAGATACGTGAAGAAAGCTGCCCCCTGAAGGCCCGCCCCCTGATGGCCCACCCTTTGACGGCACACTCTTTCTTTCACCACTGGCCAGCGCAGCCTCCCTACGCCTTTTCTTCCTCTGCTCCCGCTTCTTCTTATTCTGATAGGCCTTCTTAGCCCCAACCTGATCCAGGACATCAGTAGTAGCAGGTGCCCAATCGGCAGGATTACGCGCAGCCGTAATGATGTTTCTCACAACCGAGCCAACCCCTAACCGGATACTCTTAGAAGAATTCCCCCCCAATGCCCCAGACTCAGGTCCCAGACCAGCAGCCCCCTTTGACCTACCAGCAACCTCATTAAGATGAAGGTCGCTCACTCTAGACGTTACAGACCCCACTTTACCACTTCCCACCCCCATGACCTAAGAGAACTGTGCTGGCTCTTCACTATCACCTGAAAAAAAACCACTTCAACCACTCCCCCATTAGTAGTACAATCCTGAGGCTCCAAATCTAAAACAAGGGGATTCCCTAATATATACAGCATTTCCTCATTTAATGAATATGATGTCCCCAAAACAAGCACAATAGGGGCCAAAACCATGTCAATTTCACTCAAACCAAGATAAGCTGTGCGTAACGGCTTTTCCCAAATATGCATGGGTAGTGCATAAGGAGTACCATCAGCTAGCTTACTCCATGCACCACCACATTCAACATGTCAGTGCATGACCCCACCATCCGCGTGCCATGACCAGACCTGTCCAAGCATACACTGCATACTGTGAGCCAAAATCACGAACGATGCCGTCACAAACCCCATGCCTCCACCTAGAAATTAAAAGAAAATAACCAAAACTATGCTGGATCCTATTCCATAGGACAGTACAAATGTACCATCCATTTGTGTACAGAATCCAATACACAGCACAATATGCTACAACATGCCAAGTGGCAAGTTCAAATTGAATTTTGAACTTCCACCAATATTACTTACAACTAAAACTACAGTTGGTCAAGATGCCCTGTTTATAGATAAAACGCCATCTACCCACCAACCACGGAACTACTGCCAAGACAAAATGACAAGGTCTGCCGTAGGGAGGGAGCCGGAGCTCCAACTTAACACACACCTTATATGCCTCGACCTCATGCCTTCGAATATCTATGTTTTGTGGAAAAAACTAAAAATGTCCCTACTAAAAAAGAAAAACCGGGTACTAAATGTAGCAAAGACCGATACTTGAGTACTCCTCTACGATTACCATCTTCTCTGGTTGGCTTTCCATCTTCAAAACACCGGTTTTCTTCCCTTTTACGCACACACACGACACACACAAAAAAAGAATTTTGACAAAATCTTTAGCTTTCTACGTTCAACCTTCTCTGACGAGTGTACTGACGCGACTTCTTAAGGTAATAAGATACTATATAAGAATATATGTAGGTTATGAAAATAAACATTTGACGTGTATAAAATAGCATATACAAGGTATTATAGCTCGTACTAATTATAGTTAAAGATACGCACAACAATATAAAGTATTTTTGCTAATTCTAACGACGTATGTATACAATTTAATATTATAAAAATACTATATACATATTCATACAATTTATGGAATACTAGACATAGTTATTACTCATATTTCTTTATTCTAACCTTACGGATTTTTTCTAAGTTCTTTGCTATGACACGAGGATGACTACATAGGGACAGAAAACCGTATAATAGAGTGGAAATCTTTCAGACCAATATAAAATTATAGTAGAAACATACTTAATTATGTTTTTATATAATTACATATTATATTTGGTCGCTACCATATATAATATTAGGTAGGTCATGATATTCTAGGTACGGAACTGTAGATAGTATAAGACATCACCATATGGTATAAATACTATATGCTGGCTTACAGGTTCATATCCAGGTATAATTTCGGTGGGATCAGAATATCCCATCCTAATTAAATGATAATTTAATTATAACAATTTAATCAATTATATCATAAGATTAGAACGGCCACTTAGAATAAAGAGAAGTCAAGTAAAAAACCTTTACGTTTCATACAACACGTAAAGTACTAGTAAACCTACACAGACGCTGTAGTCACCAGGCAATAAAGAGATAGATATATTGCCTACCTAAGCCTTTTCGTAACTCAAATCCTTAAAGCATAAACTCTTGACATACAAAGGAATCTCCATATTCCAGATAGAGATTTTAGGTTCATCTCGGTAATTCCTATACACATCATCTCACTCCAGTTGCACATGATTCAACAGGTCTCGCATATGATCACACACAGAAACAAACGAATATATCAGTTTCAAGTGTAAAACGAAGACCGTCTACATACACCGGCGAACAGGAGATATATTGAGAGCATAATATAATACAGCTGAATACATAGCTGCATCACTTTACCTACGACAACAGTACCTAGACATCATAGGACACAAATATATGCATATACTAGGACTACAGTAAAAGTCACGCATCGGTTACAACATCACTGTGTTTGCATAGAGATATTAGATAATCGTACTTAGGTAGTAATAAATCTAACTATAGAATATAGAACTATAGAATAGATAGACTACAGGAAACGATAGCCCACAGTCTCAAACCACAAGATATAGTCATATAAAATTCGCACTTTGGACGGTGACGAATAAAAATTCTCACTTTGGACGGTGACTTCTCTTGACCTTCTCTACTACTGCCTCAGAAGCACAAGGTGTAACAGAAAAAGTAAGTCTCAAGGACGTTACTATTACACCTTGTCATTTTTCTAAAGGCCCGTTGAATTGCAACATGTTAGTGATTTGCACGGCCAAGCAGATTGATCACATTGCTATCTATCACTAACGAGTCTAGGATATCTTATTCCTATGTATATTCCCCCACTTTATACAGCGATTTCCGAAATATTGGAACCTTTACATAAAGAATCCGACAGAAAACGAGTAAAGCATCCACTATGACGAATACATAAATACTTACGGAAATCTGAACTAATACAATGGGAGGAAGAAGGAAGTTTTATATTGAAATGGTAGTAAATAGTGAGCTTCTATATTCTTAACATATATAAGATTTATATGTACTATCACAAACCGATCACAACCACATAATATAATTGATATGTCCACTCTTACTCGCTGTAAAAATATCCAACTGTATAATTAGATTGAACTTAGTCACACATATAGTTTATATATGTAGACTACACAGTATACAAAACACTATTTCATTGTAAAATCAAATTCATGCATGACATAATTTGCATTTGAGTACTGTCACATCTCATTACAGAAATAGATAATAATTACATTCATATTGCCTTGATGACGATTAAGCATAGAAGTTCTCGTCAGTTTTTATAGCACATATATGTTCATTTAGCTTCAAAGTCATTGAGCTTAGGTTCTCACACCACCTGCATACTCACTCCTAATGCACCTCATATTTATTTGAAATAGTTCAGGGAATCAGACACATATTGATTGTATCAATACACTCAGGTCTTGAAGTTTTTCTACTCACCATGGTCTGACCGTGTAGCTTTCCTACGTGTCATTTTGGTGGAACTTTTTAAAATAATTCAAATACTTATTTATTACTTATATATTTATATAATATTTAGATTTATGTATAAATCAAAGTAAAGCAGAATAGGCGTTTTTGTGACATAAAATGCCACAATGCCAAGTACTATGTCATAACTGTGAGTCTCATCAACTCTGTACATTTGAGTGCGACACAATCTAATTGTAGACACACAAATAAATGGACAATTTGAGACAGTAGTTAGAACTATACGTTTCTTTATATTTTTCCATAGCTTCTACCGACTTTCAGTGTGAAGCTTGTCATACGTAGACAAGGTAGACATCGGACGTCATAAAAGTATAGCTCTATAGTCAACTTAATAGATTAGAACAAGGAAAAGAATGATATATTCTGACTCCTTTGTTCTCAATCTTTTCGTTCTTTCTTTTCCTTCTGTCTTCGGACCATTGGGAATGGAGACAGAGGGAGAGTGAAAATTAGTTAATATAGTATATTGCAAACCACATTATATTCCACAATGTATGTAATCTATTTTAACTAACACACTTATAAATTTAATCACAACACTATAAATTATATTATTACAATTGTATGTTCACGTAGAAAATACGAATTGATGTAATATATAAAACTGGACAACACGTCAGCACTAAATTAATATTATTCCAATCTACATTATGATTGTATCAATATTCAATTACAAATGTACACGTAGATTTAAGTCACACTGTAACACGTAGACTAAATAATATTAAATCATTTTTCCTCATGTGACAAAATATATAATATTATTCTTCCTTGTTCATTTAGTATGAATACTCAAAATAACTAACTAATATTTGCCATTCGTCTTTAGCTCTTTACCACAGCATTAGCCTCCAGACTTATCGCCATACTAGACTTCTTTACTTACAGAGTCTAGTAACATTACATTAGCTTTTTGCCACACTAGGATTCTCCACTTACAAAATCTAGTGTTTATATAGTAGCTTTTGTCTCACTTGTGTCTTTTTACACTTACAATAAATAAAAGCACTAAACGCAATCAAGTTCACATCGCCCCTGTACTTATTTCATGCATCATAAGTAACTTGTACTCAAGCGATACCTACACATTACAACTAGATAGAACTCCTGACAGATCTATCTGATTCTAGGAAGGAAACATAGGATATGATTAGAATTTCTACATCATTCTAAAGTTCAGTAAAACCCATAATTAATCATACTTAATTTTCTAAAGAGTAATCGGCACATTTACAGCCTCTATCAGTATGCATCACAATTAATGGTCTGAGTGCAGTTAAGCAACAAATAAATTCGATAGTGAATTTTTACCAAGCTTGCAAAAAGGAGGGATATAATATTAAATTGTGTATGTTAAATAAAATTAGTTACATAGTTTGTTACACATTGTTTAAACGTTTAAGGAAAAATATTTAGAAAAAAGATATTAAGTAAAATAGGTAAATATAATACTGAGTTTTTTTAAGTTATTGAAGATTTTGCATTAATCTGTAAATTACTATGTTAATCAGTTTAGAAATAAGTAAAAGTTAAATTTTGTCAAAATCATGTGTAAATTTCAGAAAATCAGAGGTCACAAAGAACAAAAAGTTTTTAACTTTAGCGCGCTAATTTGTGATTACAACCTAATACGCGCAGTCACATAACTTTCAAAATATTAGTATTAAAAAATTTGTTAATTGTTGTAAATTTCAGGTTATAAAATTGGTGCGTAACATGTAAAACCAGTATGTTTGTAGTGTTGTAGTTAAAAATATTGCACATCCAAAACAATTTATTACAGGATCTACTTTGAGCACTATAGGGAGTACGGTGAGTACAAATGTAGATGTATTCTGCTTCTTCCTAGAGTAGTTGTTTGTTTAACGTGTGGTGAGAGACTGTGCTTCGTCTCTGTGGTCAGCAAGTGTGGTCCGCAACTTGCAATGATTATGAAGAAGCGGATGCTAACTTCCTGAGTGCCAATCGACTTATGGCGTATTACACTGAGATCACACTTAGGTATGAACGATTACAGTAGGCAAGGCTTGACTGCATGAAATAAATGCAGTCTTGAGACTACTGTTTATTTAAGAGTTGATAAAACACTGATTTTATTTGGCTTCAGATTACAGCTTGAATAGTGAAACTCAAATTATGTGAAAGTGTGTGATTGTACGGAGTAAATATCATAAGGAAAATGTGACATTGATTATAATGATCTTATCTTTATAAAGTGAGTGACAGGAAAATTGTAGTTTCTGATTTTAATTATAACAATAGTTATTTAGGATTGTTATTTTGATTTGTGAGAATACTAATAAGTACAACTTGCCCATGTCTTATACATGGGCGGCTATCAACTTGTGGTTTTAGACATCGACGTGTGATGTCTTAAAGCACACAACATTGAAGCTCAAGTTGAAAAATCAAATAATAGATCGAAACAAACTTGGAAATTTTTTAATAATGATGTAGGTAGGCAAAAGACATCAAACTGCATATCTACAATAACAGACAGTGAAGGAACTTTGCTTAATAATACAGTCGATATAAGTAATACGTTGTGTAGGCATTTCGCGTCAGTCGCACCTCCAGAACTAATATTACCAGACCCACTCGACATACTTAGGCAAGCAGTGCATAAATCTGCTGAAAAGTTAGAGAATGCATCTACATGTGAAATACAAGTGCTAAATGCTATCAATAACCAGAAGAATGAGCAGTCACCTGGATCTGATGGCTTAGACATAAAAGTCCTAAAATTATTATGTAAACCTGTATCATCTCTACTATGTGGTCTTTTTAATAATTCGTTGGAGTTTGGAGTATATCCTGAGTGCTTAAAGGAGGTTATTGTAATTCCTCTGTACAAAGGGAAAGGAGTTAAAAGTGACGTCACTAACTATAGGCCGATTTCAATATTGCCTACGACAGCCAAAGTGTTTGACTATATCATGCATAATAATCTGTATAACTTTCTGGAATCTAACAATAAACTCTCACTGAGTCAACACGGGTTTCGATCCAACTTCTCAACAGTCAGCGCTATCTCAACATTCACGAGTGACTGCTATGAAGCAGGAGATGCTGGTCAGTACACTGGAGCAGTCTTTGTGGACTTCACTAAGGCATTCGACATGATTAGTCACGAAATTTTAATTAAGAAACTGCGTCATTTGGGAGTGGACGGCAATATTCTGAAATGGTTTAAATCCTACTTAGAAAATCGGAAAATCAAAGTCAAAATAGGACCAACGCTGTCAAGCTCCCAAGTCATGACCAGGGGTACTCCGCAAGGAAGCTGTCTATCCCCGCTATTGTTCTCTGTGTATATTAACGATTTACCGCAAAGCCTTGTAAAGTGCAAATGTATTATGTATGCAGATGATGTAATATTATACTATAGCTCAAAGTCAATTGATGAAATAGAAGATGCACTGAATCTGGACCTGGACAATTTATCTATATGGTGTAAGAATAATGAAATGTCAATTAGCTACAACAAAACTAAATGCATGCTATTTCGCTCCCCGTACTCTAAGGTAATAGAAAGAACTTTAGATATATTCATAAATGTAATACGGATTCAACATGTAAAGTCTTTCACTTACTTAGGACTGATATTAGACTCAAAACTTTCGTTTGATGACCAATTTATTAAAGTATGTGATAAAGTTAATACTAGAACAAAATTAATCGCACGATATAAAAAATTCTATAGTCGTAATTCCCTTAATATCTTTTGTAAAAGTCTCATACTGTCAGTTATAGATTATGGTATAATTGTATGGGGAAATATTTGCCCAAGTAAAATCCAAAAACTAGACAGTATGACACTACGGGTTATCAAAAAAGTGTTTGATTTACGAATTACTAGAAGAAAATCGGAGTTTGACATCATGGAAGAACTTAATTGGCTGTCCACTGATGAAAGAAAGAAACTCAGTCAACTAAAGTTCTTTTTTAAACATTTTATTATTGGAACTAAAGTGAAGTGTGTTTTTGAAAATAAAGTGGAATACAGAACTGCTAGGAGCAAGCGAGACTTAAGAAACCCTCTGAACGTCGAACTTCTACACTCTGTGAAATCTTATGGGCAAAAGTCCTGTGTATTTGAATTTGTAAGGATTTGGAATTCGCTTCCACTGGAAATTCAATGTGCGAAAAATATTAGTAAGTTTGATCCCTTAGTTAGGCAGCATTTGTTGTCGAAAAGGGTGGAAATTAATTTTATGTAATAATAATATTATCATAACTCATTACGTTCATATTAATTGCTGGACTGTGTCCAGATAAATCCTTTAAGCATTTAAACAATCAATTAATTTATCTTTATACGTCAGACTTAGGGTGTCGGTAACGAAAACAGCAATGTTATTACCTTACACTTGAATAAATCATAATAATAATAATAATAACAAACATGTATATTAGTGGGATGTTGTGTTCAGTAATGTCAACGTCCATTGTATAGTGCCGTTATGTATATGATAAATAACTCTGTATTCACCGCGATGCATAATAATGTATTTGCATAATAATGTATAGACATAATAATGTAAATGAATTTACCTTAGATTGTACATGCATATAGGCATAAATAATGACATAGGGCCGTTGTGCCCTATGAATTGGGTATATAATTCAAAACACCCCTCACGTTAATTTGTTAGGATCAAGATAAGACTAAACTTTGTATCCAGCCATTACTTGTAAAGGGGTATACGATTTTTAACAAAGTAAATGTTGATAAGATGAACCTATTATTAGTTTACACAATTTTGAGTGGTATTTGTTTGAGACTCCATATTGAGGTAATCAGGATTACAATGAAAAGTACGATGGCAATAATGCCTCGTGTAAATTATGAGAATATTTCTAAGCCAGTGAGAAAAAGTAGGTGGAAACCACTGTCATGATCCAGTGGTGTATATGAAACTGCAACATGTTGAACTCGGACGTTTTTATTAGCCAGGAAATGTAGTTGTCCTTTTGTTTGGATAAAGACACGATTTGTGGCACATTTAAGATAACATGTGGAATCTACTTCTAAATTGTCTATCTTTATTGTGAGTTGATGAGTTACAAGAGTCTCCAGCAACGAGATAGGAATGAAGAATCTCTGAGTAGGGCATTCAAAAATCGCAACACTACCTTTATCAACTTTGGCTGGTAGAAATAGGGTACTTTTAGATATAAAATTGTAGCAACCTACAATTTTGATAAACCGCGATGCATAATAATGTATATGCATGATAATGTATATGCAAAATGATGTATATGCATGATAATGTATATGCATAATGATGTATATGCATGTACCTTGGATGGTAAATGTATATAGGCATATATAATCACATAGGGCCGATGTGCTTGCAACAAGATATAGTCACCAACTGATAAAAGCTTTATTTAAATGTAAAAATGTTTTTCAGCTTTTTTTAAGTTACACTTAACAATAATATTTTAAAGGTGTTCGTTTGCACACAAAAGAAATCATGTAGGAGATTGTAATTTTATAAGAAAGCCAACAAATATTCTTAATATAGCTAGACTAGCCTGAAAACAAATATTTGATCTATAAGTACGAAAACGTTAGTAAGGCAACAACTTGAATAATATTTCTAATTATTTGTATATTTTAGTTGATCTAACCAGGCGCAATAATGTAAGAATCTAACAGTATTCACTTTAAAATGATAAAAAAATACATTTTGTATCATATTCTTCCACACACAGAAATAAGCGGAGAGAAGACGACAGTAAATGAGAGAGGAACGATGAACCACGTAAGAGCGAACGAAGAGCAGTCGTGCAAAATCTTCTGTATAAAATATGATATGCTTACACATGTCTCTTTCTCGATTTTGTATCATCACACCACGTAAACAGTAACGGTTATTTGCCTCTGTAATTTGATTTGAGAAAAAAATGATTCTTTTCAATCAAAAGTAGGTAAATACAGAATTAGCATTTTAAGATGCTAATCGCTACTAATTTATGTATTATTTCGTTTTAATGTCGTTTTTGACAGGTTATTATGAAATAATCATAATAATAATATAAGAGAGAAAGTAAATATTTATTTACAACTGACGTTATAATAACGCTTGCCATAAAGACACAGTAAGAACAATATACATTTTTAAGAACAGTAAAAGGCTTTAAAGAAAGAAAAAGTGTGATTTTATATTTTACATTATTCGTAATCTAGCTATTAAATAAGTTCATGTTATATATGTGGTTATGAGCTATACGACATGACCCTCGGATGGTAGCAATGACTATTTCTTCTATGATTTTTGAAGGAAGCCGCATATCTTTTCGAAAGGACTAAAAAAAAGCCGGAATTGTACCACGAGCTCCAATTAGCAAACCAATAACTTCTAACTTCTTAAGTTGGTATTTTTCCAGAAAGTAAGGGATACAAGGATTGTAATGTGCTTGCTTTTCAAGATTAACTTCATCTGCCTGACCAGAATTTTTCTCCATGCGAATAGTTGGATCCAAAATATATCCCGACTTTGACTCTGTTCGCCAGCATATAATATCCACTCGTTTAGTAGCCCTATCAGTTACTTCCTCAAATACATTCCAATCTAGTGTTCTTAAATGCCTGGCTATTATTGACCGTACTTCATGGTGCCTGCTATTCCTCAGTAAGCTTCCAACGTGACATTTCCCCAAAACATGAGCGAGGGTTTCTTTCTCTTTACAGTGTCTGCAAAGGGATGTTTCTAAGGAACGACCTGGAATAGCTTTAACTGGGTATACATTTGCACTCATCTTTAATGTATTGATCCACTCAGAGGAAGTCAATCCCCATTTATCTATAATTAGTTTATTAGCGTACGGACAATCTTTATACATTTCTACACCTTGTCCTCGAAGCGAAAACGTACACCATTTTTCAAACTCCTGATTCCTCAAGACTTCACGTATAATTTTACCAGGTTTGGTTTTTGGACAAGAATCAACTCGACTTTGGATTTCTGTTTCATCTAATCCCAAAGCTTCCACACAATTTTTCATTTCAAGTTTAAGATCTTTCACAAAGGGAATGTAGGGATCACTAGAACTTAACAGAACAACACAAATATTATAATGCTGTATGAACGCCTCCCATGTAGATCTCATTACTTGAAGACCTCTGTGCTTTTTTGAGCAATACAGCAACGCATTAGGAGAATCATGTGGAATTGACAGGATTTCTTTAATTGAACTTCGAATAAGTTTATCCAAATCTTCTAGAAACGTTTTCGGGAGTTTATTTAAAGGTGCAGTTTGAAGCGAATAGGTTAAGCATGGCCATATGTACTGATTAATGATGGATATTTTTTGGTTTGGAAATAACATAGGCGTTCCAACAAGATTTTGTAAGTCTTTTGAAAAGTTTTTGATGATAGCAGCAGGGTCAAAACTAATTTCGTTCTTGAAATTAACCCCCAAATATTTCACAGTTTCGCCTTGTTTAAGAGCTTCAATAGTGTTACTGTCATCAACGACAAGTGGCTCTTCACAAAGCTTACCTTTCTTAATATTAATAATTTTGCATTTATTAATATTAATTTGATACCCAACTTTGTTAAAATTAGCAATGGCAATTTTAGTCAGCGCTCGAGCTCCTTCAACAGAATCCGTACTATAGTAGGTAAACTTAGACCCTATGCTTACGTTATGTAGTATGTACTTAAGAAGTGCAACAGCAAGTATATGCTGTTACTACACACAGGCAATGTTTTTATAACGATTATGTAAAAATGTAAAACTATCAAAACATACTTCTGTCAAATGATTTTAACATTATAAAATCGTACGAACACCTGCACATATGTCTGCAGTAGGAAGTATAGGATTCGTGTGACAACTGCTTAGAATCGTTTCAGTACTAACTAAAAACGTTAAAACACGTGCATATATGTACCTTCTAATAAAACAGCAACAAAAATCCATAATTTAAAAATTTAAATCCATTGACAAAAAGCGATTAAAATGAGCAAAAAAAATTAAAAACACAGTCTGTAAAGAACATCAGGTTTCGCACCAAAAAACATTAAAAGTAAGTACTTTTAGACGAAAAAATTATTTTAACGTGCCTTGTCGATTTTAAACTAATACATATGTATTGGATTTTGCCATAAATACTCTAAAAGCATCCAAACAGGCAGCCAGTCGTTGTTTGCGAGTTCTTTAGGCGTAACCTGCCTAAGTTGAATTAAGTAGAATTTCAAGTTAGGGTTGATTCAAGGACTTAGCAGTTTTGAAGTTTAATATCTTTGCCAAAGACAAAAATCCGGCGCTTCGCGCCGGATTTGTCGACCGGGGGCGGGCCCGAAGTAGATGCTGAGCTTCAACAAAGCTGCAAGGCCATTTATGTTACGCTAAAAGATAATATAAGATTTATGAAAGCTCCCCCACAATAATTAAGACATATACGAATGAGCGTAGCATAAAGTTAAATATAGCTGAAAAGTTTTTATGAATTGCACCACTCACAAATGATTTCATTTATGGAGGCTTTCCATCAATAAGCCATGTATTAAAGAACGTGGCATGTAGTTAAACTTGTAAGATCCCATGTCAAATAAATCCGATTCCTTAATTCTTGAACTAATGACAAATAGGATTTCTGAAGTGTTAATTTTTAAATAAAGTCATATATAAACAATACCTATATGCACATTTTATGATTCTATGTTAAATAAATCTGATTTTTTAATTGTTGAACGAATGAGAAAGAGGATCTGTAAAGTAGTGTTTTCTAAATAACGTTATTTACGATCGATCCCCGTATGCATACTAGTAAAATCCTATGTCAAATATATCCGATTACTCAATTCTTAAGCTGATGACAAAGGGGATTTCTCAAGTAGAAATTTTTAAATAACGTCATTTATGGACGATCCCCGTATGCATACTAGTAAGATCGCATGTTAAATAAATGTAATTACTTAATTCTTGAACTAACGACAAAGGGGATTTCTAATAAAGTGATTTTTAAATAACGTCATTCATGGACGATCCCCGTATGCATACTAGTAAGATTGCATGTTAAATAAATGTAATTACTTAATTCTTGAACTAATGACAAAGGGAATTTATATTGTAGTGATTTTTAAATAACGTCATTTATGGACGATCGCCGTATGCATACTAGTAAGATCCCATGTCAAATATATCTTAACGTCATTCATGGACGATCCCCGTATGCATACTAGTAAGATTGCATGTTAAATAAATGTAATTACTTAATTCTTGAACTAATGACAAAGGGGATTTATAATGTAGTGATTTTTAAATAACGTCATTTATGGACGATTCCCGTATGCATACTTGTAAGGTCCTATGTCAAATATATCTGATTACTTCATTCTTAAACAAATGACAATGGGGATCTCTAAAATGGTAATTTTTGAATAACGTCATTTATGAACGATCCTTGTATGCATACTAGTAAGATCTCATGTCAAATATATCCGATTACTTAATTGTTGAACTAATGACCAAGCAAATTTCGAAAGTGATAATTTTTAGATAACGTCATTTACGTACGATCCCCGTATGCATATTAGTATGATCCCATGTTAAATATATCTGATTTACTAATTTTTAAGATAATGACAAAGGGGATCTTTAAGTTAGTTATTTTTATATAACGTCATTTATGGACGATCCCCGTATGCAAATTAGTATGATCCTATGTTAACGTATGCATACTAGTAAGATCCTATGTTAAATAAATCCAATTACTTAATTCTTTAACTAATGACAAACGGGATTTCTAATGTAGTAATTTTTAAATAACGTCATTTATGGACGATCCCCGTATGCATACTAGTAAGATCCCATGTCAAATATATCTGATTACTTCATTCTTAAACAAATGACAAAGGGGATCGCTAAAATGGTAATTTTTGAATAACGTCATTTATGAACGATCCTTGTATGCATACTAGTAAAATCCCATGTCAAATATATCCGATTACTTAATTCTTGAACTAATGACAAAGCAAATTTCTAAAGTGGTAATTTTTAGATAACGTCATTTACGTACGATCCCCGAAGCTGGCTGGAAATGGTGCTATGTATTTCGTTTCATAGCTGGGCATATGTCTTGCGCTCAGCTATGTTTATCGCTACTCTCGTTTTTAAGGTGCTTACTTCTAAATTTCTTGACCTTGGTCAGTTCAACATTTAATTGCTAGGCAATGGTCAGTTCAATTACAGTGAAAAAACAATACAGACCTGCCGGCTCGCTTTTGTGATTGTTTTAAAAAAGTTCTAAGACAATAGTGTAAATGGTTTGACCTGTAGCGTGGGGCCAACAGACGGACAGACAGACGGACAGACGGACATGACCATTTCATTAGATGCTTGCTCAGCATCTAAAAAGTGTCATCACAAACTTACTTAAATAGGTAAGTTAGGCTGTGCGTGAAAGACCTAGCGTATTTTTGGTTTGCCAAAGACTTGGAATATTGTAAAGACTCTGTAATATCTCAGCCTTCTTAACACAGGTTAAGGAAACGCAAAAATATTGATGAAAAGAGTTAGGAGCACTATAGCAGGTCGCAAAGGAAGGGAAGTATATGAGGAAGTGTCATGTCTATCCTCCGGGGACTCAGCGGCGGGCACTCCAAGAAGAGTCGACATTATTGCTTTTAAGCGCGAGTCAAGAATTGGTTTAATCCTGGATCCGACAATACGAATGAAAGCCGACGAAGACCAGGCTACTAAAGTTAACGAAGAAAAAAAGGCCATCTACGATCCATGTATTCCATATTTTCTGGACAATTTTAATCTCCGCAGCATCACAACAGTGGGACTATATTTTGGCGCACGAGGGACGATTACTCAATTCTTCGACAATTTTTTGTCAGAGTTTCGCATCCCAAAATCAATAATCGAAGACATAGTGATTGCAATCCTTAAAGGATCGACTCAAATATGCCAGAATCACCTCTACTCAACACCACAGCATTCCGAGGCCTCATAATAATTAAAACATAATATACTTGTAAACACATTGTGCACCATATAGCACCAATTCTATCCAATTATTTTTGTAAATCCCTTGAGCCGTATACTGTGTCATTTTGGCATCTTTCTGTAATGAAAGCAGTTGACGAATAAAGTCTATTATTATTATCTAAGTTACTTCTTAGTCTCTTTGACACAAGTTGAAGTTACGCTACAGTTGTTATTCTTGAGGTGTAAGCATAGTTTCTCTAAACACACGAATTAGGTCGTTGCAAAAGACTTATAAGATGTATGTCTTCTTCTAGTACAGGACAGTACAGACTGCAGTAGAGTATTTCATTGCCTTATTGTTGCATCCCAGGGTAATCACTAAAGGTTAAATCAATAATAATGACGTATTAATGTAATAAGGTAATCAGCATACAAAGCATACAAATAATGTAAATAAATACCATCATTTATGTCATTTATAAATAAAATAAATAGTAATTGGCCTAAAATGCTCCTTGGTACTTTTACTTTTGTTACTAAAATGGTACTTTTAGAGTAAGGTCAAAATTTTCAGAGATAAAGTTACCATTTTAAATAAAGAATATTCTGTTCATTAGTAAATTATCTAGAAGCAATAATGTATTATTATGTAAGTCAAATTTGTCCTTAAGTTTATTAAGTAGAATAACATGAAAAACTACAATAAACGCTTAACGTAGATAAATACATAGAGCTTAACATCCACCCTTAAAATATCAAGTGTAACTTTAAGAATTGCCGCAAAGCACGATCTACAAAGTCAAAATCCATATTGGTTTGGATTAAGGAGCTTTTTATTCACAATCATTCATTTTTCTCCTCTGAATAATTCTTTTAAATAGTTTACATAAAATTCGTAGTTTAGATATAGGACGGTATGAGTTTTGCATCAAGTTTAATACCTTTTCTTTTGTAAATTGGGATTACAGTTGCCAATTTGAAGGCCAACTGAAAAGAATACAAGCAAAGAAAGTATGTGTACATAACAGATAAGGGAAAAGCCAGAGCATCTACACAGTTGCTTATCACATAGTAACTTAGGACTTCACCTGAGTTTAAGTTCTTCGGCTTTATTTAAGAAAACGCTTTCCTGACTTTCTTAACAGTTATTGGTTTAATATCAGTAGTAAAAACTCATATACAGTTGCGACCGAAAGTATCCGGACAACGGGGCTTGCAAACTTGACCTCGAATAGAATTAAAACAATTGATGCACATGTCACTATTTTTTCATACAATGTAGCCCAAAGTTCAGTAAATACGATAAGATGTGTTTTGTGTTGTAAAACTAATATGCGCTGCTACAAATAAATTATTAATTCAAAAGAACCCAAAAACTGTGTCCAAAAGTATTCGGACAAATAAGTAAGAGATAGTTTATCATATAATTTTTAGCTGAAATATTACAAATTATTTAAAAATAAACTTTTAACTTAAGTAAGTACTTCTTCGGACCTTATTTTCATTTAATTAATGGTGCCTACCGCCTTGGTATTGATTGTATAACCTGCCAGTGACAGTTAGAGCAATTGCGTCATACGCCTAGGTAA
>CATKUY010000224.1:0-85000 GCA_949802685.1 Dicyrtomina minuta
TTTCGAAATTTTGAAAAAAACTGACATACATCTTTTGACATGAAAAGGAAGCTTTTTCTCGTTTAACTAATGTTAAAGTTGAAAATTCAAAAATTATTTTCGCGCCAATTTTGTACACATATTTTGAAATAATTTTATCTACGTTATCTTTAGGTCATATATTGCTACAAAAAAAATATATCAGAAATTTTTACTAAAGTTAGTATCCCCATAGACTTTCCACTGCTGAGCGACGTAGGGGCCAACGGACACAGTGTGCGGCTGTGTCTAAATCACATTCCAAAACTCCAACTTATATAATCACAATCGAACCAGTCATCGTCCACTTTAGTTTTGCATTAGTGCAATAATAATGAACCCGGTACCGCTACCTGCCTCTGCTGCTGAACGGGTTAAAAGAATTACATTCTCCGATATCGAAGCTGAAATAAATAGAAGGTCACCTGCACAGCCCTCCGGGGGTACATTAGCACCCCCTGCAATTCCAGCTCCAGTTCCAGCTCCAGCCCATACGCCCAGTAGCAGTGATAATAAGTGCAGTAGGAGACCTTCAATAAATCACTGTATTAATAACCGTTACAAATCAGGTCAAGCCCCTGAGCCAGAGCCGGTGCCGGTGCCGGTATCGGTATCAATGACGTCCCATGCTAATGAAAAGCCTTCTAATGATCTCAATACTAAAGGGTGGATCCCAAGGAATGAATTTCAACGGAAAACTTTTAAAAATCTTCAGTTTGATCTTAGAAACTTTTTGACAATTTCTATCACGGGAACTCCAATACACGAAGCATACAGTATGTACCTACATTAACTTTTAAATTATAATTTTCATTTAATTATTTTATATTAGAAACTGGACCCCCGTCGAGAAGCAAAATGTGGTATAATATATATAAAAATCTCTAATTTTAAATTAGTTTACATTTTTACACGTACAGACACAATATCTGACACGATAGGAGAGGAACTTCGATACAAAGATTGTGGCTTCAAAAGGTTTGAAGAGTTTCTGTTTCACTGCCACGAATTCCTGGAGGTGAGAACGAGAACGGACGGTGTCAGTGGCTACTATTTGTTTGTAAGTTTACAGATATTACAGTTTTTGAAAATCTATAAAATACACTGATGATATTTTGCACATTGCCATTTAATTATACCAACAAAAACGTTATGCGCACAAAAATTGAGTTATTAGAATGAAACTATATATTATTTATGTATGTATTTGCATGGATTAAAAAAGAAATGTTTTTTTTCCTAATTCAACAGCTTCGTGGAAAATCAACTAAAGAGACAGAACATATGAGAGAGCTCATTTTAGAGCAGAAAAAAAATTGGGTAGGATTCCAAGCAACAACTCAAAACACGAGGGCTGTTCCGGTAATACACTGCTTTTTTTCCAAATTTTAAAAACTAAATTTTAAATAAAACTGCATAGTTTTTCGGCTTAGAAAAAAATACAATTCTTTTACTACGTGTGACGTATGTTAATTTTATCGGCATCAGGTGATCGTCGTTTTCATAAATGCCATAATATTATACTGACTTAAATTATTTTGAATTAATTTTTGAAAACGTGTAGCCCGGGATACTTTTGGATAGTAAAATTTGGAAAAAGATCAAATTCGAGAACGAGAACCTCCCTCAAAAAATAATTCCTAATAAGACTACGTCATGTGATAGCAATTACGGTTCCGGTGTCAAAAATAATTCCACTGTTAATAATAATTTGAATACTGCTCCAGTGTCAGAAAGGTCGTCAACAAAATGTGCAAATTATTTTAAAGGGGAAAACATTTTTTATCCCAGAAGTTGCAACAACAATAACAGAAACTACAACTTCCAAATCACAGATCGGTTTGACAGAATGGTCCTTGACGATGACTCTACTATTGCAAATAAAACGGAAGCTGCTGCTGCCGTAACTAAAAATCTCCGTGGAGGCGGGAACTCAAACGGCGTTACTCAGCATCACCATCAGTACCAGTACCAGCAAAATCTAAAATTTCCATGGCAACCGCTGAAGATAGGAGAAAAGTCCATTAGCTCAAAACTTTTAGGAGTTGACGGCTTTGGATTTTTCATAATTCAAACAAATGATGCAGAAATTAATGTAAAAAGAAATACATTTAAACAAAATAGTGTGACGCAACTTCTTCCGGAAGTTATTTCGAACTTTACGGTAATTATGCACATACCTATCTAATTATGTATTGAATTAATTTGTTATTTCAGGAAGGATTTGACAGCCTCCAAGCTTTCCTCGGCGAGATGTACACCACCTGTGAAGAGCGGGACAAGTACAGAATAAAACCATCGGACATGACTGAAGGAATCTTGGTGGGAGTTTTTAAAGGCTTTGGTGGTAGTGGTGAAACTGAAAAGAATTATTATTTTGCGATTGCAAGAATTTTCGATGTGAATCTCGAAAAGAATGAGTGCACTGTAATAACTTCAGAGGCTCATGAATTTCTAGTGGTTCCAATCGACAATATTTACAGGATTAGGACACATCTAACTAACTTTCGTCCTAAGGTAATTTAAAAAAAGTTCGCTTCATACAATATAAAGCTAGGATATATTTTTTTACGCCTGCAGATTTAGTACAAAATATTATGCATTTGACGCTAATGATGGTGTAAATTCTAGTAAGATTTTTATTTAAATATTATTTTGAAGGTGATAATGTGCTCGCTGGACGGTCTGGATGAATACATGATGACAGCGACAGCAGAGATTAGAAAAGCTTTCGAAAAGATACCGTTGCCTCGGTCACGGGAAGTCACGGTGACAGTAACGGCTGAACGGGGAAAGTTCCACGTCCCGTCCGTCATCATGTCGATCAAGAATGACAATATTAACAGTGAGATTTGTAGTAGCAACGAAAAGAATTATGATGTACTTGAGCTGGTCAAACAATATGGGATTCAAAACGGTTATTTCCAGATTCTCAAGTCTCAAGTTGATATTGAGGCTCGAAAGGAGTTCCAAAAAAATCTTTTTTACTGCTTACGAAGCAAACAATTTCTTCCGGAATAATCGTACGAGCCATTTTCTATGTAGGATAACTAAACAAAAGTAAGCTACTTTTCACAGTTGATTTTTATTTTTTTATTACATTATGCATGTATTTATTGTATTATGCTTTGTTGTCAAACCCTTCAGCAAATTAATGCTGGTTTTACAGAGAAGACAAAACAGCTTTTATAAGCTGAAACAGGCACACAATTACTGTGCTATTTATTATTGGACTTACATTCCTTTTACTATTAATTTCAAAAATTGTAGTTAATTAATTATGAATTTTTGAACATAGCAATAATTAACCTAAATCTTTTTCTAGGACAACCATGTGGACGTCCGCAGTTGGCACAGAACAACCGGGACGTAAAGGGTACGGCTCCGTGGCACCAGTCTTAACATACTTTCGTCTTTCGTAAAATTCCATTAATGATTCTCTCGCGGACACAACGGTGATTTCCATTGCTGAACAATTTTTTGATTTAGCCCAGTTTTCAGCAGCTTCCATTAATTCACTCCCGATACCCTTTCCTTGTGTGTCAGGGGAGACGGCCAAAATTCCTAAGTGACACAGTAACTTATTCTCCAAAATATTTTTAATGTCGTTCCCGCTGTCAGTGCCAGTATTTCGAATTCCTAACTTGACACAACCAAGAATGTTTCGTGGATTATCTTCAATGTTATTAAGTTCACCTTCTTCGTATTTTAAAATCGTGGCAGTTTCACTATTTGTGATTGAAAAGATGAGCTCGGTAGGGGTATCAGGATTAATTCTTCGGCCAGTGACTAAATTAGCAACGTGGTATAATCCTTTCCCTTGTCCTCCAAAATTGTTATACGCTGTATTTATGAGCGGAATGAGCCGTGGGATGTCTTCTAAAGTTGCGGGACTTACACTCATTTTCGAGAAATCTACGATAAGATTTAAAATGAAGTTATGTACTTGCAATGATTCAAAGAAATGCCGTGAATTAAGTTGATTAACTGTAGAAGTTATTTGTAGTCAGTTAGTCGTAAAAAAAGTTAATTAATTTTTACAATATTTATAACGCCAAAAGGAACCTTCCAATTTTTGTACTTTTGCTAAGCCTTACATTATTAACTCTATTAAATATTAGAATTACTGTGACTTACCTTTTGCTGAAAATTCCCAAATATTATCGATGTAGGTATGTTGAACTGTACAAACTAATAAAATGTTATTACTTAAAGTATAAATATACAGTAATGTATTGTAAAGTATGTGAATCACAGCTCAACTGCTGACTGACAGGCCTTTACTTCAAAAATATTGCCATAAAATGTTCGCAGCATGGAAAATGTTTTTCTAATCTAGCTGACGAGTGAGCTGTGATCAGCTGGGAATAATTAGATAACCTTCGACACTAATCGCTCATGAATGTATATGAAACCTGTTTGTTCAAGATCAGGGTTGAATGCATTAGCATGATTAGTAGTGATCATGTAAGTAACTAAATATCGTGAGTGAAGGCTTAAAATGGCCCATTTAATTTTTTATAGCTAAAGACAAAATGCATCATCTAATAATTATTGTAAGTGCAGAAATTTTAAAATATGATGATTCTAAAAGCACATAAATAGAACATTTTGCACTTTTCAAAAACATGCGTAAATAGAATATTTTACACTTTTAAAAAATGTTAAAATAAAACCATTTGAGCTGTTCAAAACCATGTAAATAGAACATCTTACGCGTTTTAAAAACAATTTTCACTTTTTTCAAAAACATTGTAATCAATTAGCTTTCTGCGAATCTGCTTATCTCAAATGGCGTTTTTTTTGACGTAGCTCGTTTTTATATTAACTTAAATTGGAAACGTGCCATTTTGATTCTTCACTGACTTCATTATCGTTTAGGATTTGGGAATGCATTGGTATTGTCACTACAGTACTGTCAGTAAGCATTCCTCAGGATCACGTTCAAGGTTTGCAAGTTAATATCGTAGATTAGTAGTAATAAATAATGAAACTCACCTAGAAAGTAAGATGTTCCATGTTAAATGATGATATGGTACTTGCCAAAAGCACGCATCTTCTCTCTAGTTAGCAGTTTGTTATCTCTGGGTCCTCTGAATTATGTTGATTCAATTTGCACTACCTTATTTTTTTATGCAGAAAAATGTTCCTTTATTTCTAATTTGTGCAAAATTTTGTTCCTCATAAACCGCGGAGGAGGTGCAGGAATGACTGGGGGGAAGGCGCTGACCGCATGGGCGCTGACGGACCCCACCACCATTGTCATACCTGCCAAATCCCTTTTCGCAATGAAGCCCGCTGCTCAGCACCCGTGCACAAGCTCGGAGGCTCGAACCCAGGTACTGACTTGGCATGGTGTAGGAGTTACCATCACTGCATGGTGAAACTTCGACACACGATGAACACTGCATGCCCCTCACACCCCACAGCTACTATGAGAAATAGCAACTGCAGTGTATTTTTGCTGTACTATATTCTTCTACACGTGCAATACTTTGAAACACCTTTTCAGGCCTTCTTAAATCCAAGCATCAAAGCGCTGAAATTGTTGGCAAATCAGTCTTATCCGGAAAGAAGCTGCAAAACAAGTCACAAGAAAGTTTTCGATGCTGTTGTGAAAAAATATCCCACAATAACTGCTTGCTCCCAAAATTTCAAAATGGTGTAAACAAGTATTTTTAAAATGTAGCTTACATTTTAGTAGTTCAAACTATACTATATGTAAACATATGATTTTGCAAAAATATTTAATTTTTCTTGAGGCCTGATGGGAGAGACTAATTTGTTGTTATTAAACTATAGCATGACCTACCCTAGTTTAAACAAATTCTTTCAAGAAATATAAGCATTATACTATGAGACATTATAGTGATTTCGTGAATGTGGGAACTGCATTGTATTATTTTTGCAAAATTTTGTTCCTCGTAGTCCACGGAGGAGGCGCACGGCTGGCGGAAGGCAGGGCACTGACCTGTGCTGCACACCGGTCAGTTTAATTGCGACAGTGGCGGCTCCACCGAGGCATTGACCCTTCATCCCCCCCACCTGTCCGTACATACCAAATCCCCTTTCGCCATGAAGCCCGCTGTCCAGTATCAAGTGTTCAAGCTGCAAGGCTCGAACCCATGCACTGACTCGGCTGAGTGTTGGTTTGCCAACACCGCTTGGTGATTCACTTCGCCTTCGGCGCGTTTCAACACCGGTCACACACCCCACAGCTACTCAGGTAAATAGCAGTAGTAATGGTGAATTATTCTCTACTATATTTTACAGTTGTATAAATGGATTTTGAAAATTTTCGGGGTTCTGGTTAAACCTCATTTACAACTTCAAAAATAATCTATTCACACAATTTCGAAAATTTTAAAGCATGCAGAAATCAAATATCTACGTTTTGTTTCAAAACTTGAGAAAATCATATACCATGCAGGTTGCTCGTATGCTAGCATCCTGTAACACTCGACACCGCATTATTTGTTTAACATTGATTTTATTTTTTATTCAACGTTACTAAAATTTTTTAACACGTAACTAACTACACAAGTGATTAGGAAGGTTGCTACTTTACTACAAGTTATTTTAATTATTGCAATACTTTTTTAAGAAAAATCATATGTATATCACATGTAGGAAAAGCACATCCCGGGCGAATTACATACGGCTCCGTTTTCCCAGTTCGCACATAGCCCCTCCGCTCGTAATACTCAATCAAAGACGTCATTGTGGAGCCTACGTCAATTTCAATAACCGAGCAGCCCTGTGATTTAATCCAGTTTTCAGAAGCATCTAACAGCTGACTCCCAATCCCTTTACCTTGCAAGTCAGGACGCACTGCCAAAAGCTTTAAGTGACACACTTCTTGATTTTGACCACTTTTATCTCCATGTCCGTAGTTCCCATTTTTGTCAATTTCGATTCCAAGTTTATTGTTGTTATTATTTTTTTCATTCTCAATTTCGTCCATATTATTCCTATTGTCTTCTATGAAATCCCCATGCGATGATTCCTCTACTTTAATTTCCAATTTGACACAGGCAAGAATTTTTTGACCCTCGTCGCCTTCACAATATTTCAAAATAATTTCCCTTTTCTTGTCGTTTTGATTTTCGGGGACGAGTTCATAGGGGTCTTTAGGATTAATACGTGGCCCTTTGACGTAGCTGGCTGCATCCGTCCAGCCCGCTCCTTGTCCATTAAAGTTGTTAAATGATGTGTTTATCAGAGGAATTAATTCTGGGATGTCTGCCACAGTGGCTGGCAGAATTACGGGACTCATTTCTTGAAAAGTTTTATTCTTTTAAAAAACAGCCAACAAAAATTATGAAAAGAAAGGTAGTTACTTAATTGTTTAATAGTTTAAAATTAGGTAGCTGTCCGCAAAAAACTGTAACAATATAAATAATTAAATAGTATTTAATACAGTTTGTAATTTCGTTATGAGATTGTCACCTACCGTTTATACAATTTAGTTGTGCAAGTCCTAATTATATGTGTAGATGAATATTAAATTCTAAAGTGGAAAATTATCGATGATGGTGGGATATTCAGATATTCTTTCTATTAAAATTTGACTAAATGACCAAATTGCAACTGTTTTAAATTCACGTTGTATGTAAAGTACTTGACATTGCAATGTCATTATCGTGTCATAGATAACTTCCACTTTGATAATAACAGACGGACAGAACTAAGTTGTTGATAATAGAAATACAACACATGGGCAACTGTGGGCAACTAATTAGCATTTAAAACCACTTGATTAAAATATATTAATGATTTTAGGTTAGCTTTAAGCGTTGTGTTCAACTTAATAGCGTGAATGAAGAATCAATTAGTTACATATGAAATTAAAGTGAAAATAAAAATACGCTACATACGTCAAAATAAAACACTTAATGAGATAGATGCGCACATTTCTTTATTAACTTTTGTGCAAAATTTTGTTCCTCATAGACCACGGAGGAGGTGCAGGAATGAATGATGGGAGGTGCTGACCGAATGGGTGCTGACTGACTCTACCACCATTACGCATGTACATACCAAATCCCGTTTTGCAATGAAGCCCGCTGCCCAGCGCCCGTGTACAAGCTCGGAGGCTCGAACCCAGGCACTAACTCGGCATGGTATTGGTTTTGCCAACACTGCATAGTGAACTCTCGCTTCGCGTCATGCAACGCTAGCCGCACACCCCACAGCTACTAAGGGAAATAGCAATTATAGTGTAATTCTGTTGGACTATATTCTACACGTGTAAAAGGAATACTGTAAAAATCTTTCGGATCCTCCCAAAATCCAACCATCAAAAGTACCTGAATTGTTGACGTAATTATATCAGTTTTGTCAGGGAAGAAGCAAAGGAGCTGCAGTAACAGTCACAAGAAAGTTTTCGATGCTGTTGTGGAAAGAAATTACAAACTAGGTACCTACCTACTTACTTTTGTTACGCAATTGTCAAAACGAGTATTTTAAAAAAATTTCTGGCTCCAAAACACATCATTTTAAAATTTTTGTAAAAAGACCATACTACTTGCCCTACTATTTAAGCAGATTGGTTGGATCTAGTGAGTTTAAAATAGTCATAATTTGTCTGCGTAATACAATGATATGTAGCATTTTATATTGGCTTAAAAAATTCTTCGAATGAGTCCAATGTAGCAGGGTTTGTTGTCGCTGGAAATATGTTTAAAAATAATATGTGTTACTTGCGTTGAGATTAATTATTATTTCCATAGTAAGAGAATTTTAAATGATATCGACGCACAACTAGTCTAGGTCAACCATGAGCTGCACCATCTGCTCAGCATGCAAATACTTACATTTTTGTTTAATTTGTGCTGTTTATAATATGGTATTAAATTAAAACTAGCATTAAAAGCAAAAAGTTCAAAAAGTCTTATTTAATGGCAGTATTAGCAGTTACATTAGGCTAAATTATTTTCCATCAATTCAAAAATTCGATACTTCGATCTTTATTTTATCAATTTATTAAAAAGCTATCTGCAATCTGCAAACACATCAGCTAAAACTATCTCAAATAAATCAAACATTGTAATCATCCTTAGGGAGCAGTATTAGCAATACACTGTGGGAATTTAAAAATCGCAAGAAGTTTTAAATGCAATATATCCAGTGGACACTCAACATAAATTTGAATACGCGATATACCGATGAATAGGTAACAATAGGGTAAATTTAGTTATTTAATGTATAAAGCAATTAAGCAAAATTAAAAAATGATACAAGTTAATAAAGCCAGATCTAAAAACATTAAGTATTTCTTAAAAAAATGTAAAACCATTTTTTTTTAATGTTTAATATTTAGTGTATTTATATTGTAAGTACTGCCCGCGTTTTGGAGATTCAAGTTTTAACCGATTATTTTAAACCGAATCAAATATTTAGCTAGATCAGAAATACAAAAAAATTCATTATAAAGAATGCATTGGCCATGCACAACCATTCATTACCACTGCCAGTTTTGTATATAAATAGTCCAGCTGAATTTGTATTGAGGTTTAACATGACTTTCAAACGGAAACCTTCTCAAAACTGCTCACACAATTTTAAGCTTATTGGCTTTTGTAACAAAACCGAAACTCATCATCCTGTCCTCCTATAAAAATTTTGATTAGGATATATTATATTTTTGCTAATTTAAATTCTAAAACAACCGACAATTTTTAAGGTAATTTAAAATCCGTTAAGCTTAAAAGCTTATGAGTATTGTTATAAATATGATGTATTGCACTTGTAATCTTTAGTTGGTTCTCGTTGTTTTGGCCGTCGCAATGTTGGCTTAGGCATCCGCTCAGTATTTTAAAATATGATGATCCTAAAAGCATATCTTCGGCGAAGAATCAAATCTGACTATCTCCTCTTGGTGCTATAACCGAAAATGACTATCTCCATTTTTCTCAAAATACAAACCAAAGAAGGAAACAAAACTATATGTGCCAAGTAAAAGGTTGACATATTGATTCCGATTATAAATAATTTTTAATAAAATCAATGGCTAGAAATTCTTAATAATTTATCCGGCGTCATTCATGGACGATACCTTAACTTACATAATTGCTTCCTAACATGCTTCATTGGCAAATAGAGTTTTTCTGACCTTCGTTTTATGGTATTTTGTGAAAAATGGAGATGGTCAGTTTCGCTTTTAGTACGAAAAGGAGATATTCAGATTTGATTATTAGCCGACGATATAATTAAAAAACATTTCAAATTTCAAAAACAAGCAAATAGTATATTTTACCATTTTTAAAAGTGTGTGAATGAAATTTGCAAATTTTAAGAAAGTGAAAATAGAACTTTTTTTCACTTTTGAAAAATTGCAACTTATATTTTATCACCTATTTGGTACCTATTTTAGTTGGTGTATTTTTGACGTAGCTCATTTAAAATTTAGCGTAAATAAGATAAATGGGCCAATTTAGTTCTTCACTGGCGATATTATCATTTGGGTATGCAGTGGCATTGGCTAATTAAATGATGATTTGGTACTTGTTAATAGCACACCGCTTCTCTGAAGTCACCAATATTTTGTCATTGAACCCATGTAAGTTCCATAGGTAATGATATTTCGTCAGTGAAGAACCAAAATTACCCATATACATTTTCCACTAAAAGCAAAATGAGCCTTATCCAAAACGTTCTAAAAACAGAATGACCCAAATCCATGCATTTCCAAGTGTGCGGCTAAGTCAATGCAAATACAAAATGAACGAGGTGCAAGTTTGTACTGGAAGTTTTTGCATGGATTTTAGGCGTTCGCGTGGAAATAAATGGATTTGGGTAATTTTGTTTTTAGAACGTTTTGAATAAGGCTCATTTTGCTTTTAGTGGAGTGGAAAGTGGATATGGGTCATTTTGGTTCTTCACTGACGATTTAGTAATTTACATGTGCTTCAAAAATCCTTCAAGGTACTACAGTTCGACGCCATTGGGGATTGTATGCAGTGTAGTACCAATCAAGAAGTGGTCAGGTCGCCGTTTAATACTACGTTAGTGATAACTCTATTAAGACACTTTGAGGGGGCAACAGCATGTAATAAAAACTAGTGCTAAAAGGTGGTAAAAGAATATTAAAAACTTAAACAAATTATTAAAGTCAGACGCGCGATCATAAAAGTTTTGGTTTTGATATTTTTGAAAAAATTAAAATTTTATTAATTAACTGGCAATTTTTGCAAAACCTAAACTCCAGACTGATGATGTTGTAATGCACAAATAATTGCCTCATCTTCTCTTATTACTGCCAGTTACCCGGGAGCTGTTTTTGCGCTTTAGAGGTTTTAGCAACTAGCTGCTTAGCCCAACAGTCCTCAGCCAGTTGTATTGATTTAGCAGGAACAAAAAAACAAGCCTATTACTGAAAGATTTTACCGATTTCCTGAATGGAATAATTGTATTGTATGATTTGTGCAAAAGTTTGTTCCTCCAAGTATTTTCATAGGTAAATAAATTTGTGATTAGAGAGTTTGATACTTTACTATAAATTATTGCTATACTTTTTTATTTTTTAAGAAAAATCATATGTATATAACACGTAGGAACAGCATATCCCGGGCGAATTACATACGGCTCCGTTTTCCGCGTTCGTACATAGCATCTCCGCCCGTAACACTTATTTAAAGATGTCACTGTAGAACCGTTGTCAATTTTGATAACCGAGCAGCCCTGCGTTTTGATTCAGTCTGCAGAAGCATCTAACAACAGCTGGCTCTAAATCCCTTTACCTTTTTTAAAAACGTGTAAATAAAATATCCAAGAAAGAAAATGCAAAAAAAACAATTTTTTAATTTTTAAAATCTTCCAATTATCATTTTACGTGCAGAAGCTTGGAGGTTTGAACCCAGGCACTGACTCGGCTTTGGATGCTTTTGTGGAAACAAATCGCAAGAGTTTTTCTTTAAGAGTACTTTGAGTGAACTTAAATATACATACTATGTTAAATTATGTTAGGTCAACTACAAGTTGCGCTAACTTTTCAATATACAATTACAAATTTTTTCCTTCAAACTGTACTGATTATAATAAAAAATTAAAAATAGTGCTATTCCCTAAAGCCCTTGACTAATAGCAACCGTAACAGTGAGATTCGGCAGTTTAAATTTTCTGCCAACTATGAAATTTGATACTTTGATCTTTTATTTTGTCAATTCAGTAAAAAGCTATCATAATTTGCAAGTATGGGTTAGAAGCACAAACTATCAAATAAATAAATGCAACATTTCACCACGCCTTATAGGAAGCCGACGGCTTACAGTTTTGTCTGCCCTATTTGCATTACTCGCAGTACATACAGCCACTACGAAGTATTAACAGTATTAACTGTAAATTGTGGGAATTTAAACCCATTAAATCCTAAATGCATTATTTTGACTTTACACTCAATATGAATATATATAATTGATATATCATTTATAAGGTATTTATTAGGCAAATGAAATTATTAATAATTTATAAAGAAATTTTGAAAAAATTGAAGAACATGAAAAGTTTAAAGACATAAAATTAATAAGGTCAGTGCAGTGACGCGATCGTAAACATTTTGGAATTTTTTTAAATATTCTTTAAATTTTATTTACCCAATTTTTAAAAATTTGTCCGATCTTAACGAAGAATATATATCATTTTAAAGCTCTTACGAAAATAATCAGTATATCTTGTTTTTTACTTCCGGCCCATATCACAGTTTTTAGGAAGATTTTTTAAACAATTATATAGGAAGGTTCTTAAATCATTTTCTAAACCTTCTGGGATCGCACCTCTGGCTGTAAGATGATTGAATACTACTAGTCTTTACCATCCGAATAGTATACCACTGCCTAAAATTGGTCAAGTATTTCAAAAAGTTGATAAATTATGTAAATTAGTTGCAATGATTATGTAATGACTCGGTATGGTGTTGGGTTTGCCAACACAAAGTGATCCAACTCGCCCTTCAACGTGTTGTAACCCCGACCACACACCTCACAGCTACTAAGACAAATAGCACTTCAACTGAGGAATTTTTTTCTTCTATATTCTACAGGTACGTGTGTTTCAAATGAATACGTTAGTGAACATTGTTCTAACGGAACTTTGTTTACAATGTAAGAAAAATTCCATATAATGTGCACCATTTTCATAATTTAAAATCTCTCCGTGCCCCATTCACGTGCCCCTATATTTTTAATGTGATAAATGCGCCCACTATGTTGATAACAAGTTTTTGAAAAGTGCCAAATGTTCTATCACCAAGTTTTTGAAAAATGATTTAGGGATCGTCCAAAAATGACGTCTTCGGTAAAATCTCGGACCAATCTTAAAAATGTAATTTCGTTTTGACTTCTTTTGTGTATGATCTCCAATGACCTATTTACAAGAGTTTTGAAACCAATTAAATAAAACAAGATTGTTTTTATGAGTCAAAATTATTTTAATTTTACCCTTCCTCTAAACGTATCAAAATAAAATTTAAATTATTTACATAATAGACCTAATTTTAAATATAGTGCTTACTACCGCTTTTAATTCATACGGATTCGGTTGGTCGAAATTTGAACTATAATATTGGGGAAGGTTTAGAAACTTGAAATTAAAATTTAGTTATATTTTATTGCTTTTATTTTTTGTAATTTTCAGCTCATAATCCAAGTATACACCAGCAGTTTTACGAAAAACGTGTAGCGAGGTATTCATGTAAATATTAATTTTGAAATGCTTTGTGATTTTCCCGAAAATAAAAAATCTTGTTTGTACTTCCTGTCGTCATCTGGCAGTTACAGTCGGCAGTCGTAGACGATTTGTATTTTACAAGTAACATCAAAATCTAAAAACAAAATAATCTGCAAATTATCAGAATATTTATTTGTCATTTTTAGTTTAATATTTTAAAAATTTCTATATTTACACTTTTTTGAACTTTTTAAGGTTTTTACTATACAGTTTAGTGATATACAGTGTTCGGGATCGGGAAGATTTTCTGGAATCGGTAATGCGGTGAAATATAGGACGAAAATTGGACGTCTTGTCTAGTATATAAAAGTAAATATTTAATTTGTAAGCATGGGTTGTTGTGATTTAAGAAAAAATGAAACCCCCAATGCTTGTGAGCACGTCGTTTTGTGTATGTGGTAGTTATGGTCGGCGGTGGTAGAAGATCTATGTTTGTTAACTTCTGGATTTCTATTTAAAAATTTTTTAAAATTAAACGCCGCACACTTACGAATTTTCGGGTTGCTATGGCACAATATCTTCACATGGAATTAAATGAAATTATGTGTGGAATCTGTAAAGAGGAGTTACAATGTGGGACAAAGAAAGCCGCTCACAAGTTCTTTACATAATTATGCCTTTACTGTGCTTTGTACTCCCATAAATTTAAGAAAAAAAGTCTGTTCCATTTACATTTAAAATATATAAGTGGACTTTAGTAATTTAATTATTATTTAAAAATGTTAGATTTTATTCCCTATCTCAAACGAGTCAGATATTTACAATGTTGACCGCGCACAGTTAATTAGATTGTTCAAAAACGAGAATTAATGCCGTCTGTTTGGATTTACTTTGGTTTTGACAACAACATAAATAATGTGGAAACTTGTGCAGCCTAAAAACCCGTCACTTTTATTATTTCAATTTGCTTGTGAGTTTTTAACTTTTGCACGATTTCACAATTTTGCTCAGCACTTAACAGCATAATTAAGCATTGCAGGTAAAAGTCAGAATCAGAAGTGCAACAAACAGCCTACAAAGCTTTGTAATATACAATTACGACGACCCACACAGATTTTAGATAGTATAAATGATCAAATAAGTTGAGTTGTTTAGATGTCAAGGATATTAGTGCTCCAATCGTTGGGCTGCCTTATTTCAATCATTTGTCATCCAAAATACCTTATATGTGACCTAAAATTCCAAAAATGGTGTTAACGACGATAAATTACAGTTGTCGTCACTGAAGTAATTTTTAAATATTACACAGACGTAATATTTACATATAATTATAATCTCTTTGTTTATTCACTAATTTTCACTTTTCATCAGTATTTTCACAATATCATGAGAATCTCAGGTCGGAGGAAAATCAATGACGTCTGCCACTTTCCAAGTATCAATGAGATCTAATTATTTTCTGTCGTTCAGTCTATCGTTCAGTGATATTTCCTCCTTCCGTATACTTTATCGTTACATTTCATCAGATTTTACATTAAATTTCACCATTCATCATAAATTTAATCAATAAATTATTGATTTTAAATTATTCAAATTAATCAATAAATATTAAATAATTCTTGACTTGTTTCTCTTCGTAACAACTGATTTAATTCGTAACAAATGGTATGAAAAATGCCAAATTTATCAGGATAATCCCTTATATTAGTTCCATTATAGCCGGATTAATTTAACATTGAAACATAGGCGGGGCAACCATATATTTTTAATTTGTTCCTTACAGCACTTTTCCCTTTTAACAGAATTCCTTTTAAGCGAATTTGTCAGTTGTATTTAAAAAAAAAGTTTGAATAATTAAGCAGGTGTTTATTAAGCGCGAATATTATTGGCCAAAATCTTTTTCTAGAAAAACATTGTGCACGTTTGCAGTCGGTACAACAAATGGAATTTTATGAAACCTGTTGGCTGAAGATCACAGTCGATTGCATTAGTATGATTGGTAGTGAGTAATCGAGGACATAACATATCACCAGTGAAGACGCAAAATTACCTATTTTAAGTTTTAGCTAAAAAAAATTCAATATCTAAAATTGCACAAAATGTAAAATATGACGATCCTTAAAGCACAATTTGAACACTGTGCACATTTCAAAAACATACAATTAGATCATTTTACACTTTTTTAATACCGTTAAATGGAACGTACAAATTTTATCAAAATGCAAATAAATTCTGTTTCACTTTTCAAAAACTTGTAATTAGCATTTTACGCGCCTATTTCATTTAGTACATTTTCTACACAGCTCATTTTAATTTTGTTTAAATTTAATATGGGTCATTTTGACTCTTTACTAGCGATATAATAATTTGGATATGGATTGGCACTGTAACTATAGTACTGTCGGTAAGTTTTCGTCAGGATCACGTTCAAGGTTTGTAAGTGAATATTCTTGATTATCATACATGCATAATACATAATGCAACTCAACTAGAAAGTCGCAAGTTTCAAGTTCAATGAGCAACCAAGTTGTAGTTTTGTTGTGCTATATTCTACACATGTAGAAGCAATACTTTGAAAATCTCGTGTTTCAAAACTTTAAAATTTAGCTGGCTTAAAAATAGATGATTTCAAAATTGTAACAGTAGCTACTAACTCTACTTTTTAAGGAAATATTTTAAATCTAGGGAATGAAAAATATTCTATATATGTCTGTTTAATGTAATGATATGCAGTAATTCATATTGGTGTGAAATAAAATCCTTCTTTGCGATGGAAAGTACTACTGTTCGACGCTGCTTGGTACTTTTTGCATAACTATACAGTGGTTTGTGAAACGAGATGCGTCTCTCCAGTTGCGTTGCGAAGGAGATACTGTTATACTAAAAGTCTGCAAACTTGCATTATGAAGTCAACTACGAGTTGCTGTATCTTTTCGGCGTACAATTACACAATTTTCTTAAATTGTGATGTTTCCAATATATTAAAACTAGTGTTAAACCCCTTGTTTAATGAAAGCCTTGGCAGTGAGATGAGGCAGTTTAAATATTCCGCTAAATCTAAAATTAGACACTTGGGATTTTTATTTTGTCAATTTATTTATAAAATGTATCTGCCATCTGCCATCTACATGTATCGGCCAGCAGCACAAAACTATTAAATAAATCCATAATAAATTTTAATTCTCTTTACGGAGCAGTATTATCAGTAGAATGTATGGGAATTTAGATTTCCCATCAAATCTTAAATGCAATAAATTTACTACAATTAGTATGAATTTAAATAAGTGGTATTCCATTTATTACGTAATAATAATTAGGGGAAAGTAATAAATATTGCATTTCCGAAAAATTAAAAGTTTTAAAAAATTAGGCATATTATAAAAATCAGAGGGGCATTTGAAAAAAGTTCGGTATTTTGGTCGGAAAAATCTACATTGCATTCATCCAATTTTTTAAAAGTTGTCCGATTGTAAAATGGTATATATCATTTTTAAAAGAATCATCGTGTTTTGGTTTTTACTTCTGGCCCATACAACAGTTTCTAGGCGGAATTTTCAAGCACATAGAAGGGTTTTACAAACATTTGCAATATCTTCTCCAGTCGCAACTCTGATTTTAAGTTTATTGAGTTTAACTAATTTTCACCTTCCGAATCGGTCAGGTATTTAAAAAAGACCGATCACTAAAATATTTGGACTTAATCACAAGCGGTGACTTGACAAAAAGCTTTTCATAAATTTTGCTTCTGCAAGACTGCAATATTAGATTATTTTCAAAACTTTTTCAAGACGTATAAATTTCTCTGGTTAAGTAAATAATTACTCTACACGATTAGTAGGCATCAAACTTATATTGAAAATTGACTTAAATTTTAGTAATGTTACTAAATTAAGTAAAGTAGAAGGAATTAACTCCAGGATGTATTTAATAGTGGTTGGTAAAATTACGGAACTCATTTTGTGAAAACACTTTATTTCCTTTTAAAATACACTCAACAAGGATATACAAAAAAGCTGGTGAATACAATATTAATTTGTAAATTTTGAAAAATTAAATTGGACGGTAACTGTTTTGAGTGAATTGGTCCAATATAAATATAACACCAATATTTAGCACAATTTGCAAAGTAAAAATGTAGTTATCACCTACCGTTTGTCCAATTTAGTTGCATATATCTGTAATTAAATGTAAATTAAATTCTAATTCTAATGTAGGTAATGATCGATGTTTGTGCTATAATTTTAATATTGAACTTTGACTATAAATAACTTAATTGCGACAGTTCTAAATTTCCGTTGTAAAGTAGTGCGGCGATTGCAATGTCCTTATAATATAGATAATTTGCACTTTCAAAGAGATTGACATATACGTTGTGGTGGATAGTGAAAATACAATACATATATGGGCAACTAGGGGCAACTAATGAGCTTTTGAAAAACCGTATTCACATGCTTACACAGGAAATTATTATTTTCTCTAATAAAAACTTCCCTAATAAAACTTAGGAAAAATAAACTTCTCTAAATAGTTGCCAAATTAAAAATTATCAGAATTTTTAATGCTGATTTTTGTTTGCATAGTTTAAAAAGTTAAACGTCACACATTTAACTTGTTCGTATTAACTTGCCCCTGATTGCAAAGATTGTTTATCGGGATAAATGCAATTTTTTCAAAGAGGTAAAACATGAGACATGATCAAAATCTGTGCGCAAGTTGATTCCATTATTGTACCTAAATTAAATTTAACTATGAGTTAAAATCTGTTCAAATTATCGTTAGATTTGAAATACACAGTTCATGAATTTAAGATCAGTTCAACTACCCACAACCTAATTTTTAAAATGTTTTGTATAATGTGCACTATTACTAAAATTTAAAACCTACTGGCTACCAAACAAAATGGACCAAATTACAAGCGGTGACACAGGCTAACTTTTACAGTTGCTTTTAAAATGACGGGACTCCTTTTTCTAAGCGTTTTCCCTTAAAAATACATGTTACAAAAATTTGCAAAAAAAGATGGTTATTTTAAAATTAATTATTTAATGTTTTAAAATTGAACTGCACAACGATTGTTCCCAGAGAATTGTAACAATGTAAATAAGTGTAATAATCTTTAATACTGTTAATATCGTGAGCGAAGTTTCAAAATGGTCAGTACCTGTGCCAGTCACTGTGTTTCAGTGTGCCCCTATAATGCTATATTGCTTTTTTTTACAGAAATCCCATAACAAAGCCAACCTTAGCAAAAATTTATCGTATATATTTTGTGTAGCAACATATGACCTGAAAATAACGAAATTTTATCAAAATATGTTTTTAGGATTGGCGCCAAATAATTTTTGAATTTTCAATTTTAGTATTACATAATCGTGAAAAATCTTATAATTCAAATCAAAAGATGTACATATTTCATTTGTTCCCGAAATTTTGAAATGTATTTCTTTTTATTTAGCCCAATAGTATGTAGCCTATATGCCATTATGCAGACATCGTCGTTATTTTGGGTCCTTTAGAAATTGTGGTCGGTACAAACTTTTAAATTTCTGGTTTTTAAAAGTAAAACCTGGACTTTGGAACTAGTTTTAATATCACATTATAAATAGTGCAATTTAAAGAAACAAGTTTGTAATTGTATGCTGGGCAGAAAGTGAATCTTGTAGTTGACGTAGAGTAAGAGTAATTTTATATTAATGACAATATTCCACTTATGCTATTCCAGTCGTTTTATTAAAACTCTACGCATTCAGGTGCTGCTACGATTTTGTCCGAGTGATTTATGTTATCTTTTAACATATTCTAAGCGGCGTTGAAATATCGTACATGATCTCGTTGTTAACGTAGGGTAATTTGACATGAAATTTTAAAACTATCACTCATGTTGCACCTAACACACTACATCTAAACTGTGGTGATTTCAGAATTTTATGCTACTTTGTTTAACTACAAGTTCCAAGCGGCGTATAACCGTAATACATTCGATTTAAAATTTTAAGAATTGTTCCAGCAAGTATAAATTAGTACCTATTATTAACGTATTAGTATGATTAGTAGTAGGCACGTGAGGAAATAACGCCGGTGAGTCCTGAAAATGAACAATTTTAATTTGCAGCTAAAAACAAAATGCTAAGCGCAAAAAAATTTACAATATGGTAATCCTAACAGAATATTATGTTTAGAACATTATACACATTTCAAAAATAGGCAAATAAAGCATTTTTACACGTGTAAAAAACTTCTAAATAAAAAGTTCAAAGAAAATGCAAATGTTCATTTTTTAGCTTTTCAAAACCTTGCGACTAACATTTTACACGCCTATCTCATTTAGTATATTTTTAAAAAAACTCATTTTAATCTTACGACCAGGATCATGTTCAAGGTTTGTAAGTGAATATTGTAGATTGGTATAAGCGTAGAAAACATACTAAAACTCAACTAGAAATTCAGATGATGCAAATTAAATTAGAATATAGTACTTGTTAATAGCACACAGCTTTTTTCTAGTCAGAAATTATGCTATTACTAGACCCGCGGTGTTATGTGGGCTCAATACGTACCTGATTTGTATTATGCAGAAAAATGTTTCTTTATTTCTATTTCGTGCAAAATTTATTTCCTCATAAACCACGCAGAAGGTGCAGGAATAACAAATGGACGAAGAAATTACTTTTAGGCAGCAATTTATTTCCATAAAAAACTACCATCTTAGTTTTATTAAAGGTTTTCTTTGTTAAACCAAATCTTGTATTTAACAGTTTTAGAAATTCCTAAAATGATTCTGAAAAGTGCAAAATATTCTATTTAAGTATTCTAAATAAATTGGAAAATTATTTATTTCGATATTTTCGAAATGTCAAAATGTTCTAATTACATGCTTTTGAAAGGTGCAAAGTGTTCCATTTCCATGTTTTTTAAAAATTGAGTCACCAAGGCTTTGAGAATGGCCATGACCTTAGTATTCGTCCCTCGCAGGAATGAATGGTGGGAGGCACTGACCACCTGTCAGCTGACTGACTTTACCACCATTACGTACATACCAAGTCCCGTTTTGCAATGAAGCCCGCTGCCAAGCACGCACCCTGTTTCCCCTTGCCCCTATAATGCTCACGAGTGGGAATCTGTAGTAGGCAGCAACATTGGCAAGACATCGTTATCTATTTTTTTTCTAACAACATATGATCTAAAAATATTGTAGGCGAAATTTGTTTTACATATTTGCATAATTTTGGCGCTAATAAATTCCTGAATTTACAATTTTAGCATTAGCTAAACGTGAAAACGCCGCATATTCATACGAAAAGATGTATGTATGTCAATTTTTTTCGAAATTCGAAATTTATTTTTTTTCATGTGGTCTAAGATATGCCATTATACAGACAGCCTCGGTTTTTTTAGTACTTTCGAAATTTGATGAGATATGAATTTTCAAATTTTTGTTGTGCTGACCGCATGGGTGCTGACCGACTCCGACTCTACCACCATACTTACCAAATCCCGTTTCGCAATGAAGCCCGCTGATCAACACCCGTGCACAAGCTTGAAGGCTCAAACCCGGGCACTGACCTGGCATGGTTTCGGTTTCGCCAACACTACATATTGAACTCTTGCTTAGTGTTGTAAAACGCCACCCGCACACCCCACAGCTACTAAGGGAAATAAAAACCAAAGTGCAGTTTTGTTGTACTATTTTCTACACGTGTGGAAACAATACTTTGGAACATTGGAACACTTTCGCAGCCTTAAATCTAAACATTAGAAGTACCTTTGTTGAAGTACATCAGTTTTACCAGCGAAGGAGCTTTAATACTAGTCTCAGTCTCAGGAAAGTTTTTGATGCTGCTGTGGAAAGAAACAGCAAAATTATAGACTTGTTTTCGTTTCAGAATTGTGTAAATGCGAATTTAAAAAGAAATAGATGGCTTAGAAATATAGGAATTCAAAATTTTTGTAATACATAGTAGCTTGCTACTTACTCTGTGTTTTAAGCACAATTTTTAGTTTCAGTAAATATTTGTATGTCTAATACAATGAAATGAAGTAATTGACATTCGCTTAAGGAATCCTTCAAAGAATCGAATACGAATCGAAATCGAAGAGGAATCAGAATACTTAAGTTTGACGCCGCTTGGAATTTGCTGCAAAGTAATTATAGTGGTCCCAAATGTAGATGGCTTGATAGGATTTCAATTCTTCTTAATCCATTAATAGTAGAAAGAGGAATATTTTCATCAAATACAAATTACAATAATTCCACTGTACACGCATTGTGAACTTATACAAGTGATATTTGTGATATATCTTTTATAAGGTAATAATTAGGCAACTGTAATTATTAAGTTATAATAAAATAAACAAAAAATTAAACGAAATAATTTAGTCAGAGCGCGATCGTACAAGTTTTAGTTTTTGTTTTAATTCTAATTTTTACCTATTCAATTTTTAAAATTTCATGCTATTATTGTTAGTTAACAGGGGTTTAGTCTTGTGCAAATCTAGCGCTGCCAACACTTACATATTATTTCAAACTAAATTCATTGTTAAATCAAAAAAACAACAATGCGCTTTAATTTTTAAACTTAAAATAATTCCACAGCCGATAAACTTTGCGATTTAAGAGTTTTAGGAAATATTTATTTAGCACCCCAACCAAGTGTTTTAGTTTGAAAGGGACAAAAAAAACAAGCACTGCTAGATGATGCATTTTAGCGATTTCGTGTATTGAAAAATTGTATTATGTAAGTTTTGCAAAATTTTGTTCCTCGTAATCAACTGAGGAGGCGCACGCGCGTTGAGAGGCAGAGTACCGACCCGGGCCTGCTCACATCTGTAAGGTATGGCTGTTGCGGCTGCCCCGTGGTACCGACCCAGCCCCCACGTGTCCGTACATGCCAAATCCCCTTTCGCAATGAAGCCCGCTGTCTAGTACCAGAGCTCAAGCTTGGAGGCTCGAACCCAGGCACTGACTCGGCTTAGTGTTGGTTTGCCAACACAAAGTGATTCAAGTCGTCCTTATTTTTGTCACCCCGACATCACACCCCACAGCTACTAAGGCAAATGGCACTTAAATTGAGAATATTTCTCTACTATATCACTAATGACAGGAGGGACATACGAGGTAATGGTAAGGTCTTAAAATGTAATTTTGATTATACATGTTTTGTGGATGACCCCTAATAATATATTTACAAGGTTATGAAACCTGCAAAATTTGTTTTTTCGTGTTTTTTAAAAGTGTAAAATGTTGTCCTACATTAATAGGCTTTGAAGATCATATTTTATCTATTTTTTGCAGATACAACATTAGGTTGTTATAACTAAACACGAATACAAGAAATTTTGATTCTTCACTTGCAATTTGTGTTTCGGTGTGTGGATGCTTTTTGATAAATGAAAGGTCAACAGAACAATTAAAAATATAATTTTATTGCGTTCATCTTGTCTCCTGTAAATCTGTCGGACGCAAACGGTGAAGCAGATACAAAAAAATAAATCTGTTCTCCGTCCTTAGTTATTTATAATGGCTCTGCAATCAAAATAAAAATAAAAAAAATAGAAAAAACGATTTCCTACTGAAGATTAGCCAAAAGTTAGGAAATCAACCCTTACCACGGCTTCTATTGCCTAAGCCTGCCTCGATGTTAATTAAATATTTGCTGGAGATTAGCGGGCTGTAGGCTGTATATGATCTTAAAAACAGAAACAGGCTAAACAGCTCATCATCGTTAGATAATGATAGTAGCATGCAATTTAAATTTAGGAGCGTCAGAAAGTTAAATGTAACTCCACTCTTACTAACCACATTTATGTATACACAAAATTTAAAAAATTAACATAATCATGCTGCAATTTATACTACAATTTAATAATGCCTATATAATGCTCATAGTTATGTATATGTTTGCATCTGCCTCAACTGAAGCTATGTGTTTGTATATTATGAGCGCCAGTGCGTGTGGTGCGTGACCGCTAATGCAAATTATTTTTTTGTACTGTAAACTTACAACTGCATATTATACTGTTGCTGATGTTTGTGATTTCCGATAAAGCCTTATATTGATTACAATTTAAACGCAATGAAAATATCACCCAATATTAAATTAGTAGCTTCAGATTTCTGAAGCTTTTGCCTATTAAGTTTCAATGCTTGTGTTGATATAGGAAAAAAATAATAATTGATAATTCTTGTTATCTGTCTTGGGTAGTTACAAAATAAATTCTTTTTAAATGTTTTGATTTATATGTTAAAATAATTCTATGAATAAGTAGTTGTTTAAATTTAACTGAATTAAACATCTGTGTAGGAAATGCATAATATAAGAATGTAACTTCTGCCTTTGTTTGGGATTATCCAGGGTGAGCAATAACTTCAAACCATTCAAATTATTTATATAGTAGATTTAATTTTAAATACAAAACTATTTAATAAAAATAATAAATTGCGTGCTCAATTCCAATTTTCTCAGTCAAAATGTAGCATATGTACAATCAACATATCCATTTTTTGTATAAATAGACGAGATGAATTTGTATTTACTATCAAAGCACCTTTCAGTAGTAGATAGAAAACCTTCTCAAAACATTTCAAATTTTTTAATTGGTCCCCAAAACCAAACTCGTCACCACCATGTCTAAATTCGTTAGTTTTAAAAATTTCGATTGAAAAACAAATTAAATGTTTCATTTGAAATGTTTTGATGATATACTTTAAAAGATTTCAAATTAAATGAAAAAATTTTCTGATTCGTGTCGTTATAACTATATAGGACTTCACTTGTAAATTTCAGTTGTCTCTCGTTGTTTTGGCATTGGCTATGTTGGCCGTAGCATCAGCTCAATATTTGGCCTACCCAAGCTACAGAAGCTCATACATCAATCGCTCTCCCGCCTTTCCAGCCTACGCCTCCGGATACAGCAGCTATGGAGATGCTGCTTATGTTCACCTGGGACTTGTTGGCGCTTACTACCGACGTTAATTCATACGGATTCGATTAGCCGAAAAGTAGACTTTAAATTTGGCAAACTTTTAACAATTTAAAATTCAAAATTTTAGTTTCTATCATCTTATGTTGATTTTATTTTTTGTATTTTAGCTTCCCCAATTCAATCGAAAGCAAATTTTGTGAATACCATTACTCAGTACGTAAGAATGCTTGTTGAGTAATAAACGTTTGGTTGGGTTAATAAGTAAGTCATAGTGCATGCTTTGTGATTTAAACGAAAGTGACAACCGAAATGTCCTGTCTGCATGTTTGACGACTGTTTTGCCATGTTTAAGTTAGGGTATGCTCTGTCATGAAGGATTTATGTTTGTTTAAAAAAGTTATTTTCAGACTAAAATAAAAAACACTGCGCAAATTACGAGAATATTTATTGATCGATAATTATTTTAATAATGTAAAAAGTTAAACGCCAGACATTTAAAATCAACATAATTTTTCCAAGATTGCGGCGTGTGCCTTGCGTGCAGTGTAGGCAAACTTTGTGGAATGCCTGCATAGTTAACAAGTATGTGCATTTCGTCGGTGAAGAGTCATTCTGTCGTAAGACCAGTGCACAGCTAAAATTATTCTGTCGCAAGTCCATTCAATTGGTAGCTACTGTCGATGCCGCTTCCGGGTTGTCCTATGCATTAGGTGGGGGTGGTATGTTATTGACTGTGTTGTACTTATGACGTACACTTAGGGGTCGTCCACAAAAGACGTTATGTTACTGCCTGTATTGTACTTATGACCTACATTTAGGGGTCGTCCACAAAAGAAGTCATAAAAATTCCATTTCCAGAACATTTTGCGCTTTTCAAAAACATGTAAATAGAACATTTTGCACTTTCAAAAAACATGTGAATAGAACATTTTGCTTTTGGAGAAAAATGTGTATAGAACATTTTACACTTTTGAGAAACATGTAAATAGAACATTTTGCAGTATTTTGAAATTTAATTTTTATTACGTCTTTTGTGGACGACCCCTAAATGTACGTCATAAGTACAATACAGACAGTCCAGTAAGATACCAACCCCCACCCCCCATAATGAATAGGACAACGCTGAAGTGATCTCGAAAGTAGCTACCAATTGAATGGACTTGCGACTGAATGATTTTAGCTGTGCACTGGACTTAAGACAGAATGTCTCTTCACCGACGATTTGTGTTATTTGTGTACATTTTAGTACTTGAATAAATTCAAGTAAAACAAAAGTAAACCACATTTATTTGTTTAGCTTTCATAAGGCTGTAAAAATATGGTACAGCCGAATTCGGTTACAAGAAGTCTCAAAGAAATCTCTGCAAAATTCAATGTTTATAAGAAAAGAGGCAGACACCATCCGTTTATTATTATCATATACCCGTGCAGTATTTGCATTTTGGCTGTAAACACAATTTTAATTTTAATAGCGCACTTGGAAAAATTAAAGTCTAATATGCGTAATAAATTGTTTAGTAATCACAATGACGATAGTTCATAACAATGATTTGGTTCAAAAAGAAGTAACTTGTTTAATGAAGACTTCTTATCTAGAAACGCTGTACAAAAGTCAGCAGTGTTATTCAGTAAAAATAAATTAGTTCACGGAGCATGAATCTGTTCAAAATAAATTTAAATTCTTAATCCGACCACCTATTATGCCATTTAATAACCCCTGAGTGACTTCCCCAACACAATCTTTTCGGATCAACGACCTCTATATCCATGAGGTGTAAACAAGTCCCAAACTATTTTAAATGGCAAAGAAGCAAACCACTTTTAAATTTTAATAGTTCATACATTGTTACTAGCAGCTGTATAAGAGATCACAAAGATTACGAGTACAAGGGTTGACTAAAGTGGATCTAAAAAAAAGTCTCACCTTATTTCCCCCGTGAGTTACTAGAAGCTTTACAATAGCTATCTTTTTGTCATGCAGAATCTATGGAAAATATGCTGTTCGCTAATTCCTACTGGAATGCATATAAATTCATGAGTTCCGTAATGTGCACAACGTCGATAACATCGTGTTAATACCAGGTGATTTACAAACATGTTGCACATGCGGCAGCCGGCAATATGCTTTTGGTACTTACACTACGATGTAAATTTATGCTTGAAATAAAAATATTAATATTCTAACACTTATTCAACGGGGAGAAGACTCTGTGCCGTCCGTTTAATTTAGTAATTATCGCATCCTTGTATGCAGTTCAGTTGGAAGAAGTTCGTAGTAAACGAATAAATAGCGTCACATTATTTTTAGCCCTGAACAGGTTTCTATTTTCTTTAAGTATCTTTTTAACACATTGTTTCATTGATACCTATATTTAAAAATCAAAATAAATATGTTTGAGTAAACTGGAGATGACGATATTGGTGCTTGTAATACATTGTGTTGAATATTGAGTATTACAAATTATGCGCATATCTAGCAATCACATTACACATAAACATTTATTTTTGTATAGATTTTTGTTAACAGTTTATTGGACAAAATCAATCGATCGATTCGCTCATTCTAATTATTTTAAAGCATATTTATACATATCCTTAATCCCAAACTATAATATTTGCCTTCCTATTTTCCTTTCAATTTGTTAGGCAAAATAACATGCCTTTCCTTAATTTTTAGTCTTCATACATCCCAGCCTATTTTATAGGCCTTTTTTATAGATAGATGCCCATCATTGTGTAGGACATATTCCCCCTGCGAGCAATATACCGACAAATATTAGTAACTTTTTACTTATAAAAAATGGGCCCTTGGAAATCAATAGAGGCTACTGCCCTTCAACTAAATATTCAGCGGAAAACGGACGTGCAATTATTTTCAAGAAAAACAGTTCAGATTGTATTGGACACGATTCCAGAAGTTGATGAAGCTAGATCCCACAGTCCAATACTCACACAGTATGAACAGCAAAGTGAATAAATTGTATCTGAGCCGCCTAACATTCTATGGGTTTGATTTTGGAACACCAAAATATCACAGTTGGGTTTTAAAGCGGATGAAAGTTCTTTTGTATTCTGGAATTTAATGGTTTTGGGAGAAATGGGAAACAATCCGATTTTATGATGGAGGTCGTGACGCGTATATCTTAAAAGTAAGCGATGAGAAAAGTGAGAAGCCCAGAGCACTGTCTTTCTCAGAGTCTGACATTTACTTGATCTTCGTTCTGTTTGGACTAAGCGCAGGGCGCAGCGTCATCTTTGTTCACTTTTTGTGCTGAAATATACTTTGGAAATCGTAGACCCCTGTACAACGTGGTACTTGAATTGCGCAGACATTTGCAACACGTGATGTTTTAATATTTGAAAATTAGCATTTATTATATTCAAACCGTAGTTTTATTTATGTTGCAAAAATTTCGCCATAATTGATGCAAATAACGTACTGTAGAGGTTTGCCAGCTTTAACAGTAGTTAAAAGTGTAAAAAAGTGTGAAAACATTTTTGCGATATTTTTGTAAATATTTTTAGCGCTAAGTTTTATTTATTTACCAAAAAATGTGTTTGCAATCAATGACTGGATTCACACTAACTTCCATCCAGGCATTTATTATTTTTTACAAGCACGTAAGTACCTAGTTTTACATAATGAAAGAAGTTTGTCTGAAATCCCCAGTGATTCAGTGGTGACAGAGAGACTGAGCATTAGCGCTCAATCGGTCCTGGGTATGATTTCTGCTCACCTTGGTTTGTTTTGTGAAAACACGGATGTTTAACGCCGAGCTACAAAATTTTTTTTTTGCTTCTATTTCAATTCGAACGTTCAATTTTTGTTATTCTAAAAACGAAAAAAACAATGTCTTGGTGATCGAGGGACAAGTCGCAGAAAATGCATGAAAATAAAAACTGTACTACTTTCATCATCAACTGTGCAAAACGTAAATTGGAAAATTCTTGATTAAAAAACTAAAACAGAAAGCAAAATTTTTAGTATAATATATAAATTTTCCAGTCTTTTTTTGCGCTCAAAAATTTGAATCTGGATAATTTTAACGTTGTAAGCATGGCTTGCCAATCAAATATTTTAAATTCGTCCCGTTCAGTCGTTTCACCTTAAATCAGGATTTCCTATAAAGGGATTTAACTGTACTATGTTAATCAAAGTAGTATATACCTACATACTTATATTTTAAAAAGTTTTAGAGATATTATTTCAGATATTGTCAACAAGTATGTGAGCTGTTCGATAAGTTGAAGGTGCATCGTTGGTATTGGATTAAAATTGAAAAACGTCAAATTCAATTCATACAAATCTGGTAAGTTTTATCTTAGGGGTCTGCCGCATTATTCGAAAATCATACTTGTAATTTTTATGAAAGCTTTTACAGTATTAAACGTTCATAAACGGGTGAAATTATAAGCGGTTTGCTTCTACGCCATTTTAAATTATTTGCAGGATTTAATTAAAATATTTTTGTAAGGCAAAGTAAAGTATCTAACTGTGTTAAAAGTGACACTAGCAAAATTGTCCAATACACAATAAGTGGTCGAACTGATTAAATTAAAATGTCTGAACTATGTAATTTAAATGTAAGTTGGAAATATTTTAACTCATACTTGAATTTATCTAGGAACTAAAGTTTGAACGAACACTGATTTCTATCCCCTATTCTAACACTGTAGCAATGCCAAATAGTTTCAATTAACACTAACTTTTCATTTGATGTTTGCGAAATCCAAAACAGGTAAGTATGAGATCTTTAAATTTTAAAAATATTAACATCATTTGCCATGGGTTGGAGCAAAGAATTTTTTTCCGGAGCATTGCAGGTCCGATTTTGTTATTCAAAGATATACAGAAGACAGGAATCAAAATAATTTTATTTTTAATTCAAATGTATAACATTCAGTCTGCCAACATTTAAAGTTAGTACATAATTTATCAACATGTATGTAAACTGAAGAATCACAATATTTATTTTTAGCTGGAAAGCAACAACAATCAGCATAAATATTAAAATTCTGTGAGCATGTGTTTAAAACAAACTATACTTTTCAAAAGCATGTAAATAGAACGTTTTTGAATTTTAACGCATGTGCATATTGCTCAATACGTACTTTACAATAATTTGTTAATCAAATTGAGCGCACCTTTCTTATATAGTGTTTTATTTTGACATGTCTAGCTCAGTTTAAGGGATCGAAATAATGCATTTTAAATTTGCGGAAAACATAGACTCTCTTATCTCAATGTAAACGATGCCATTAAACAAGGGATGTAGCATGTATTTTAATATAGTGTAAACAGCTCAATGTAAAAAAAAGACAAAAAGTAACTTATTGTATGCTGAACAGATATTGTAACTCGTCTTTTCACCTATAGTGATTTTAACCACTTTACCATATACTTTGTGCCCTGTTCTCCCAGAAGTGTAGACATCAACCTGGGTCGCAAATTTGATTTTGCAACGAGTTCAAAGCGGCGTAGAACTGTTTTATTTTAAATTCGATTTCAAATGTGAAGAAGTTTTATCCTTGTGTTTAGCAACTAAATAATGACTATTTTTAAGTCACTAGATGTAAATTATTTCTTTGAAAAAGTGGGGTGAGTTGTATGCTACTGTTTCAAAAATTCTGTACATTATCTATTTTTAAGCGAGCTGAATTTTAAAATAGACATTTTCACAATTACAAGGCAGAAGCAAGTAGTTATTTTGCGATTTGTTTACACAACATCATCAAAAAACTTTTAATTATTTACATAATTCATCAAATTTCTGAAACACTTTACGAATTTTATTGATTTGTATACCATCCCGACGGTAAATGTTAGTTGAATGTAATTACCATAAAGTTATCCACGACAGACACCCAACACCGTTATACATTGATAGGTGTGATACTTTCGATTTGTGCTTCGCTATGTATTACATCTACTTACGTCTTGTTAAAACTAAAACAGCTAAAGAACGGTTAATGTATTTTTCTTTAATGGCAACTCCTTCTCAAATTAGAGCAAATAAAAGGTAACGGGTACAATTTCACCAGGGAGTAAAAGCAGCAACGCAATATAATAATTAAAGGGATGGTGTTTTTTGAGCAGACAGGTGAATCTAATGAGCAGACACAGACATCTAACTGGCAGACAGAATGCTTTTATTTTGCAGACAAATTTTTACGATTTTGCAGACACTTTCAGCGACAACGTAACAAAAATAATTTATTTGGCAGATATTTATTGTAGCGCTTATAAGTATTTACTGTTTAATGTTAAAAGTAATTACTTACCCTAACTAAAATTTGGGTTGACCACTATAACACCTTCTGGGGTCGATGTTTGTTTGTTTGTTTGTTTACTAGCTTTATTGAAAAGTGTCACATCAATTCAGTACAAGTATAGATTACAAGGACTGTTTTTCAGTGATCGACACTGTATCGGTACATAATAATCAGTAGTCCATAAAGAATTTTACATCAATACATTTGACCTTAATCGTATAACCAAATAAATAGACAATATAATTTAAAGTAAGACTACGGAGGTTTAACTAAAGTAAACAAATTCGGTTTTCTTGCATTAATTACATACTTACTATATTCTGCTTTAAATTTATTTAAAGAAAAACAACACAAAAATAGGTTACAAATAAACACCTATGTGGTTAATTTGCTTATATTTTTCTAAGCGTGTAGGCTAAGTTTTACAATACGAATGACGAAAACAGTGAAAACAACAAAAGGCAGAAAGAACTCAGCTCATCGTAGTCTGACGTCATCCAAGTTTATTAAAACTTTTTCCAGTCTACAAAATTTTCCTACACGCTTAACTAGTTTTGTATTTTTTTAAGCTGTTAAAAAAAGTAAAGTTCCTAAATAATTGTCTGCTGGAAAAATTATTATTATGCCCCAAATTTTGTCTGCAAATGAAATTAAATTTGTCTGCAAATTCATTGAATTTTTCGTCTGCCAAAACAATATTTTTTGTCTGAAGCGTTAAATTACCACCCATAATTAAACCAATCCAAATCCAAATAAAGGCAAACCAATGAAATCCTAATGCACTTCAAAGTTTTCCAGTGTGCAGTGTTCTTGAATATGCAGTTAGCGTTAGACCATTTACTAAATAGTGTTTATAGGAGCTAGATATCATAAAAATTGATGAACGTAAAGAAGTTAATTATTTAAATTGTTTTAAATACAATTTAAATCGAATTTGTATTTTTCAGCTTCGTATCTTGTTAATTTATAAACGTAACTAGATAAGTACATTGTGATAAAAATTTAGCAACCCCTTTTTGCAGTTTGCCAGGGACAAATTTCAATATAAGGTGTGGTCGTGTGTTGCACTGTCAATGTGAAGATAGATTACTTAAGAAGTTAAGATATAGGAGGGAGCTGCTTGTGTGATTTGTGTACACTTTTGTATAGGAATAAATTGAAACAAATTGAGCAAATTGTCGGTGAAGGATTAAATCCGCTTCCTTCCATTCTTTGCTAGAAACATAACCGTGTCCATCGGCGGATCTAGGATTTTTTTTAAAGGGGGAGGGCTAATGACCGCCTGGGGGGGGCTAACAATGTTAAGCAGTCATATTGAAAATGGCCGCTTGTATCCCTGTAATGTTAAAAAATCTACTTCTGGGGGTTGGCTAAAGCCCCCTACCCCCCCCCCCTTTGGATCCGCGGCTGACCGTGTCCTTCCGTGCTTCCACTTTTCTGTAAAAGCAAACCCGCTTCCTTTCTTAGCAACATGAGATGGAAAGAAACGGTTTTGCTTTTAGAGGAAATTAGAAGGACACGAATTCTAGCGAAAAATGGAAGTCAACAAATTTGATCCTCCAACGACAAAATGAAAAACATGCATAAAAATTTATTATATTCAATTTAGTTAGTCAGACCACTTATTGTTTCTTTCAAAATCACTGGCAGTGAGTTACTCCCATAACAACCGATACAAATTTTCTCATCACATCGACAGTTAGTATGACGCACACATGTCGCAAATGTTTTTTAGAAGGCGTAGAAGCAAAACGATTTCAATTTAAACAGTTCCTGCACGGTTAACAGCTTCTGTAAAAGGGTTTACAAAGTTTACGAGTACATACTAATATACCGGTTGACTACAGCGTCGTCCTCTGGACGGATCGTAGCAGCTTATAATAATGATTTAAATCTCACGAATTAAAAGGTTTATACAATTTTAAGATGAAAGATATATTATAATACCGCAGCATGCAAAAAACAGTCCGCATTATTTCTAAAATTTTGTAAAATACAACTAAAAAAATTCACAATTTTTATTAATTTGTATAAAAGTTCTAATTAATTCTAAGTTTAAATATTACTGCACAACATGACGTAGCCTTTTTAGAGTTTAATTGCAGATCTGGGTTCGTACTTTGGAAGTGAATTATAAATATCATGAACCAAGACATCTTTGAAAGTATACCACACCTAATATGTGAACACTTTTCTAACAACAGTAAGTAGTAACAATCGTCTCCCTTTCCTACTATCAGAGATCAGGTCACTAAATTTCATTACAAATTTACGCAGTTAACATTTATTCAATGCAAAGATGTTATAAGTTTCAGAATTCAAAATTGAATTTTTTTATAATTTGTTTAATTTAATAGTCGTTAACTTAATTTTGTTTAATTAATTTCCATGATAAAATAAAACTATTTCTTTTTACCTTTATAAACGCTTCGTTAGTAAATCGCCTAAAGTCAACTGGACAACCCTTCACGCCGCTCTCTGGAAATCATTGATGTCTACAAACACCAGTAGTTTCGGCAATTTTCGTAAACGATTGTGTCTTTGACTTGTGTCGATATCAGCTATTGGATATTTTCATAATTTCCATTTTGCTGTTAACGTTAGCTACAAAGTGATTATCGACTTGCATTACTTATGTAATAAGCTATTTTTATGATAATGTAGTACGGCAAGTATTAGAATGCTGCTAGTACTTAAATGTATGTATGTATGTAGCAGTATTGCATCTTTCACCCTTATGGGTATAATACACTGCATTTTTAATGTTAGATGGTATGATCCATTGAGCCACTCATGAGATGAGATGGCTCAGTTTGAATCTGCCTCTGTTAAGTTTAATTCTATTAGGATATAGGCTAAGGTACTGCCGTACTGCGGGCGAGAGTGGATTTAGCTGGACTGCTCCAGACAGTGACCTGTTGTTTTCCCCGTTAGGGAGGAGAGACCACAGAGTAGGACGAGTAGTGACAGCTTTCTCAGGGCCGCCACACCTCGAATTCGCTCTACGGCCAACCCCACTCGAGGCCGCTCTTTCAACAGAGACTTGGTGGTGATGCTTGCAGTAGTCAGTAGACAGAAGAGCTGGTACAGATCTTGGACTTATGTGCAATGCACACATAGTAGGGCTGATATGTATCTATCATTAAGCCAACTGCATTTCCGTCTCAGGTAGTGAATTAAGTAAAGAGGAACGCGAGTAAAGAAAACTACCACGGATAAATGTAGAGAGCACCCATTCTCCTTAAGACCTCACAGCACCCCGCTCAGCTCCCCCCCCCGATCTACCAAGCCCGGTCACCCATCCAACTCTCTATTAAGAGTGCCACCAGCTCCCCGGCTCAGTAGTAAGCCATGCCGCAGCATGTCAGACCACCGAGCCGGGTTGCTAGTACTTAAATCAAAAATAACAATAGTTTTAGGCCGTTCGAGTGATTTTCAGGCAAAGCTGTAAGCTATTAGTGGAATATTGATCAGAGACAATTGCTTTTAGTGCAGTTCTGCGACATTACGCATACTTTAATTTCATTTAAAAACTCATTTTATGTAGCACAAACATTTACAATTCACAAAAGAAATCTAATTTTTCAAAATTTGTTTAAACCAACATGTCTTAACATTTTTGTGAATTTATTAGTGGTAATTAAAAGGGATAACTATTCTGATTATTGTTTTTGATACTGACATAATATCCAATTTGGTTCATTATCTGAAAACACAAATAATAATATTAATAATTGTTTTCCGATTTCCGATTTAAATTAAATTGTACAACTGTTGTACACTAGTCGAGCGGTATTAGTATGATTTGTAATGAGGAAGTGCAGAAAATTTAAAATATGTTGATCATAAAAGTGAATGAGTAGAATATTTTGCCTGTTTGGAGTACATCAAAAACGTGTAAATAAAATGAGCAAAGTTAAAGTAATTTTTATTCTTCAAAAAGTTTATAAAGTTCGACACCGCTTGGAATATATTTCAAAAATGTATTCACAACAATTTCGAGCGCAGCTCATTATATCTATGTCTTGCATTCAACTGATTTATGAGCTGAATATGGTATGTAAAGTTACTCACGGGCAACTTCGAGTTGTACTCTCTGCTCGGTATACATTTTACAAACCTTTTGGATTAAATTGCGCTGTTCATGATAAAATATTAAAATAAGGGCAAAATTTCTTGTTAAATGTCATCTCTAATAGTGATTTTATGCTGTTTAAATCTTACGCCAAATATAAGATCTGCTACCACAATTCAATTTTTAATCACTTTATTACCAATTAATTTGCAAGTTTCAGTTAGCAGTACAAACAAGCTATCAAGTAAATAAATACAACATTTTTATAATCCGTAGCGAGCTCTATTAAAAATTAACAGTAAAATATGGTAATTTTATTTTCCCATTAAACCATAAATGCAATATTTTTCACCATACACTAAATGTAGTTTGATATAAGAGATAAAAGTACCATTTGATTTAATAGTTAATAATTAGGAAAACATAACTTTTAATTGGTTTTTAATTTACCAAAATTTAAAGCAAAATTAAGAATTAAAAATATTTAAAATGTGTATGTGAATATATTTTAGTTGGTATAGCTTTTAAAAGTTAGGAACAGACAAATGTAATTATTTACAAGTCAAGTATAGGTTGTGGTGCGATATTCTACAGGTGCACGTTTTTTAAATAACGTCAATGAATAATGTTCTAACTAAACTTTATTTACAATTTAGAAAATATTCTCTATTATTTGCAACATCATTAAAAAAACCTACTGGCTACCGAGCTAAATGAACCAAATCACAGGCAGTGGCATAACAAAACAACTTTACTTAAATTCTTTGTATCTGCATGACCAGAAGGTGCAATATTTCAGAAAACTTGCTACTTTACTATAAAATATTGCAATACGTTTTTATGAAAAATCATATATATATATGTATCACGTTTGGTCATCCCTGGCGGATTACATTTATTCCCAATTCCCAAGTAGCCCCTCCGCGTAAAATACCCGATCAAAGACCTAAGTGTAGAACCTACGTCAATTTCAATACCCGAGTTGCAATGTGATTTAATCCAGTCAACAGAAGCATCTAGAAGCTGACTCCCCGTCCCTTTTCCTCGCAAACTAGGAAGCGCTGTCGAAAGCTTAAAATGACACACTACTTGCGGTTGGCCACGTGTAAGTACGTAGTTTTCATTTCGGGCAATTTTGATTTCAAGTTTATCATTGTTATTAATATTGTATTCATTCCTATTAAATGGCAAAAGTTTACAAATATAAAATTAGAATTTGCATTTTTCAACTTTGTATTGATTTAATTTTGTTTTTCGTTTTATAATCCAAGTAAAAGCATATTTTGTAAATATCGATACCCAGTACGAACACTAGTTTAATGAGAAACGTGTTGTTAGATATATATGTAAATGTGTAGTTTGTAAAATTGCTTGGTGATATAAACGTAAAAGGAAACCTTGCACGAAATCCGCCAGTCTTATTGTCATATCAAAGTTATTGTTGCCATTTTGTCGATAATTAATGTTTGTTTACTAGTAATATCGAATCTCGAATAAATAGTAATCTGCAAATTTGAAAATTTTTCTGCCAGACACTTAATTTCTGGTTGTTATTACACATTTATTAATGAGCTTCATGTTCGACTTTTTTTAGATGCTGAGCAAGCATCTATTGGTCTGGTGTCTGGTGTCTGTCTGTCTGTCTGTCTGTCCCAATGTCAGTTGGTCGCACGCTACAGGTCGCATTTTTGAAGATTTTAAATTGAAACCTTTTGTAATCGCCCAGAAAAGCGAGGGAGAAGTGCTGTATAGTTTTTGGTTATTATTAAACTTATAGTTTCTTCGCAACTAGCAGTTAAACCGACCAAGAATTAAATCAATGTTTCAAGATAAAAAAAAAGGGCTGATAATACATTGAAGGTACATATGGAGCTGAGAGCTTGTCAAGTTTCGCCATTAGAAATACACATGGAAAATTTTCACTAATATCCATTACAAGTAAATGTACTGCTGACATATGTACGTTCACAGGGCAGACTGGTATAGTGGTCGTTGGTTTGACACTGCAATGTAAAATTAGAAAATATGCGTTTTCATGACGGAGGTCCACTCTTCGAATACCAGCTCAGGCATTCGGAATTCTCCTTCCTCATCATTTTACAGACCTTAACAATGCAGCCTAGGGATCGTCCATAAATGACGTCATACAAATTTTACTATTTTAGGGATCCCCACTGTCATAAGTATGAAAATTCGGTTGACATATATCCTTAACATAGCATTTTACAAGTATGCATGCAGGGGTCCTCCATAAATGACGTCATACAAATTTTACTATTTTAGGGATCCCCACTGTCATAAGTATGAAAATTCGGTTGACATATATCCTTAACATAGCATTTTACAAGTATGCATGCAGGGGTCTTCCATAAATGACGTCATATAAATTTTTACTATTTTAGGGATCCCCACTGTCACAAGTTTAGAAATTCAGTTGACATAATATATCCTTAACATAGGATTTTACTAGTATGCATGCGGGGATCGTCCATGAATGACGTCATAAAAATGTATACTATTTTAGGGATCCCCACTGTCATAAGTTTAGAAATTCGGTTGACATATATCCTTAACATAGGATTTTACTAGTATGCATGCATGGATCGTCCATAAATGACGTTATACAAATTTTACTATTTTTGGGATCCTTACTGTCAACAGTTCAGAAATTCGATTGACATATATCCTTAACATAGGATTTTACTAGTATGCATGCAGGGATCGTCCATAAATGACGTCATACAAATTTTACTTTTTTAGGGATTCCCACTGTCATAGGTTTAAAAATTAGATTGACATATATCCTTAGCATAAGATTTTACTAGTATGCATGCAGGGTTTGTCTATAAAGGACGTCATACAAATTTTACCGTTTTAGAAATTCACATGCCTTTAGTTCTAAAATTAAGTTAACTTAAATACTTAACATTGAATTTTCAAGCTTACATACGGGGATCTTTCGTAAATGACGTCATTCAAATTTTACTATTTTAGAGATCCCCACTGTAATTAGTTCAGAAATTAGGTGGTCGTATGACCTCAACATATGATTTTTTTAGTATTCATACGAAAATGGTTCATAGATGGCGTTGTTTAAATATTATTACTTCAAGTATCCCGCCTGTCATTAGTTTTAAAATGAGGTAAACGGGTACCCATATTATGGAATGCCTCCAGTATTCATACTGGGATCTTCCATAAAAGACGTCATCTAAATATCACTATTTTAGGGTTCCGCTCTGCATTTGTTTAAAAACTAGGCAAACAGATACTTTGAACGCAGGGGTGTTACAAGAATTCATACACAGATCGTTTATAAATACCTTTATCTAAGTATTATTATTTTTTTAACTGCTTGCAACGTACATTCTTAAATGGCCTATTGGTGGTAGAGGAGGCTCTATAAATGAAGTTATTTGTGAATTAGGCAATTCTTACAAATTTTCCAGCTATATTTAACTACATGCTACGTACTTCCATTTATGGCTTATTGATGGTAGAAGAGCCTCTATAAATGACGTCATTTGTGAATAGTGCAATTTGTCAACATTATTCAGCTATATTTAACTACATGCTACGCACATTCGTATATGGCTTATTGATGGTAGGGGAGCTTCCATAAATCTAATATCATCTTTTAGCGTAACATAAATTGTGTTGCGCATTTGTTGAAGCTCAGCATCTACTTCGGGCCCGCCCGCGGTCGACAAATCCGGCGCGAAGCGCCGAATTTTTTTATTATTTCTTGTAAAATTGTTTGAGTAATACTTTTACAACTTTATACCAGTTTCAATTCAACTGACAAGTTCTATTTTATACATCCCGCAAAATATAATAAATGGCGTAGAAGCAACACGCTTGTAATTTAAAAAGTTAATGCACTGCCAATATTCACTGTAAAAGCGTTCAATACATTACAAATTACAAAAATGATAGTTAACTAATGCAGCGTCCTGCATCTCACGTATTTAACTGTTCATGAAATACCAACACCCTGAGATCTGGAAGAAATCAAGGCTGCTGGATTTACAATACAATGTGATGAATGAGGAAAGCAACGGTAAACGGATTTCCTAAGTAAATTAATTACGTACAGCAGACTTGACTGAGAGCAAAGTCTTGGTAATTAGTTTTACACTAATATTTACATCCTCAAACAATTAAATAGAAAAACATTATTGCTGGTGTTTCAACTTACAGAATTTCATTTTTTGAATTGAATTAACTTTGTGAATAACGTAAATTAATGAAAATAAATCCCACACTTTGGTTTAATACCGAACCAATATATCGTCTAAATGTGTGTAGCACAGTTACAAATTATTTACTCTATTATGTTAACAAACGTTTAAAATCTAATGAATTGAAAATAGTCATTATTTGTCTGCATAATGCAACGGAAATTTAAGTAACTGTATTAGCGTGAACAATCGTTTCAATGTGACAAAATTCGACGCCGCTTGGAATTTGTTACTATATAATGCTTGCGTAGCATATAGCAGATAGTGACGTGGGTAATCCTACGCGTAATATTATATATACGAATGTGAAAGCAAAATTAATATTGAACCACAAAGAGTTTCACTATCTAATTTTGGCATGCCATTACAAACTTGTTTGTTTAACTTTGCAGTTTATGATTTGAAAATAAAACTAAAGCCCTCAATGAAATGTATCAAAGTATAATTATACTATTAGTAGGATAGTATCAAAGTAGAATTTATTGACAGCTCGTGTGGCATCTTAATAGTAGGTTTTTCCCAAAGTGCTAAGTTTGCTTTGAGAGCAATAATGTAACGTATGAAAAATTACTCAAGATCAACATCTCAATGCTTTATCTGTTCAGCATACAACTACACACTCTTTAGAGATACTGAGCTTTAGCTCAACAGAGTCTATTGAAATGGTTTTGTCTGTTCGTTTGTCTGTCTGTACGACTGCCCCACCCTAAAGGTAAAACTTTAACAATACGTAAACTGCTACTTTTAACTTTTAACACTTACAATTATTTTCATCAATACCTATACCTATTGCCACTACCACTACCAATAAGTACTACACTATAACCTTCTCAAAATCCTCAGCAGTTCTAGCATCAACCGCTCTCCCGCCTTTGCAGCCTATGCCGCAGGCATCTACGGCCTACAAGGACGCCGCTTATATTCACCTGGGACTCATCGGCACCGGGACCAACTACCGCCGATAATTCATACGAATTTTGTTTGCTAGAAATTGAACCTTGAAATTAGCGGAAGTTTAAGAAATTCGAATTCTAATTTGCATTTTTGTTTTCTTTTGTATTTTCTCTTTCACATTCCAAGTGAACGCACATTTTTTATATACTGGTACTGGTATCAATACTTATTACGTACCAATGCTAATTTAATGGCGACAGTTTTGTTGCTACAGTGGGTGGTCGTAGGACATGTAATAATATCGAACCTCAAGTAGAAGGTAATCTGGGAATTAACTGAAATGTTTGTTTGGATTTTATTTAGGTATTTTTGAATGTTAAGCGCCAGACGCTTAATACCGGCATAGTTTGCAAACCCCCCTCATCAGTGATTATTACCTGCAAATTTTTTTGACGTAGAAATATTTGCCATTAAGTTGTAATAAAGGCATGAGACGCGTTCTGGTTCGTTAGAATTTCTTGTGGACGTCTTACACATTGATAATAATGTTTATATAAATGCCAGTGAAATTAAGATATATGACACTCTTTTATTTGTTTAGCTTTCACACAACAGCAAATTTTATGTACAACAAATTTAGTAACCCTGAATTTCGAACTTGACTAAAGCCTTCTCAGCAAAATTCTATTTTAAAGGAAAATAATAGAAAACCACCTTTTAACAACATCAGTATGCGAAATATTTGAACTTTTATAGTAAATACATATTACATTTTATGCAGAATTCAAAAAGTGTAAACTATTAAATTTATAAAATGCTTAAACCGTAGCGATATAGTGTACCTACCCAATTGCATTTAACTGTTTTACACATAATCAAAAACATCATTTAAAAACAGTACCGCAAAGCTTGTAATAGTTTCCAGGTCTCTAATAACCTTTGGGTTATCTTATAATCCATACGGTATTTTGCATTGGATCAAATTAAGAAGATGTTTTTATGCTTTTATTTCTAATATTTCTTGCTCTAAAATAAAGTTTGACGTAACTCCCTCCGAATATTATTAGAAGTCTTGCGATAACTAACTTTTTCTACTGATTTGTTCTTCACCGCAACGTAATTACTGAAGATTTTACAATTAATTAAATAGAATTTGCAAAGTTCCTTAAAATATTTAAAATAACGTAGAAGCAAACCCGATTTAATTTAAACAGTTCTTGCACGATTAACAATCACTGTAAAAGGGTTCCTAAAGGGTTTGGGAGTATATTGATTGCCTAAAGCAGCCCGTCCTGTGAACGGAACTCACCTGCTTTTAATGCTTTAAATCTCATGAGGCGCTGATCTCCTAGGCGATCACTGACTCCACCATCATTACAAAAGTCTGTACCTGTTAAATCCCCTTTTACAATAAAGCCCGCTGCTTTTTGAAAGTTTGGAATAATTAAACATTGAAAAAATACCTCGCATTTCCCCCCGTCAGCTATTTCCTCCTAAAACGGTACCCCTAATTAAAATGCAAAGTTTGTTGTTTTAAATGTAGAAGTTTTAATCTGCCATTCGTTCGATTTGTCATCCTTAGTTATCTCTGTCACTGGCTTTGAAGAGTTCCCCAGATTTCATGTAATGATACCGACACCTGAAATTAAAAGCATTAAATTTATCAGATTTTTCAAAGCTATAGTGACACTTGCTACTCTACGTTTTTACCCTACCGTTTGTTAGTGAACAAAGTTTCTCGTCGTTATTAAATATTTTAAAATAAAAATAATGATATTTCATGACCCCTTATATACATTTTCAACATAATGACCTTCATTTACCCGTCAAAGTTCTTACTCGTAACCATAGTGTATTTCCCCGTCAACTTTTTGTCATCTGTTGGCAAAGCGGAAGTTACTTGAGAAAACATGGAAAAGAACCCTTGACCAGCTTTCTCTGCAGACTGAGCCACTTTGTCCTTTTCTAATTTAACTTCATCTTCAATTTTATCTTTAACGTTTTCTAATTTAGTTTTTCCTGATTTAGCTTCTTTATTTATACCTTCTTCTAACTTAACTTTTTGTATTTTAGCTTCGTCTTCGATTTTATCTTTAACTTTTTGAAAAAATGAATTTTTCGAATCCGAATTATTTTCTTTCTCTGCTTTCGCTTTTCTAATTGCATCAATTTCCTCATTTAATTTCTGTTTTGCAGCTTCTTTCTCTTCCCAAAAATCTGTCCAGCTTTTGGGTGGGCATTCATCCTTGCTGCACGTTTTTGGTAAAATTGTGAAAATTTAGTAGGTAACAATTTAGCTTTCCGGTCTCCTCTGAATATACTGGAATAATAGATAATAGATTACTAGTGAGTACTTTTTAAATTTTGAACTTAGGCTGTTTTAAAACGTCATATTATTGAATTTTAATAAAATTACATTATGTAATCTCACTACCTCAATTTCATTAAACCAGAACTCTGGAACTGGGAGCACGTATCTGCTAAGTCTTAGCAAATATGACTTTATGGTATTTTTAGATTTTTATAAATACTGTGCAATTCTTTTAAATATTGTGCGTTATAGGCAATAGTATTTTAAATTATCAATATTTCTTTTAAATATTTGTTATGCTTTAGTTGGCGTCGACATTGTTTTATTCAAACATTTAAATTAGAAGCTTTTTCCTTGACAGTTGGAATTCGACTTTTATCAGTACTTTTCGTATTTTGTATTATTTCCTTCAAATTCATATAAGCGGGAAGTATCTTTTTTTATTATTAAAATTGCGTATAAATACTAAACGGCGTCAAAATATAGCAAACAAAATAAATTTTAAATCGATGTACCAACGTACATTAATCAAAATCTGAAACTGGATACATAGTTTTAACGTTAATTTGCACAAAATTACTATGCAAAATTCAATTAACGCCACTAATTCTGTTCCACATAAAAAGATATTTAAGTCACATTAATTTGAAATACTGCAATTCAAAAATGACAGTTTGACCTACAAAATTGCAGCAAAATTTTTTCCCCTCCATTTAACTTAACAACCACCGGGGAATATATTACTAGAAGTATTATACGAAATGGAAAAGATATTTTTGGTGAAAAGAGATAATAAGATTTTTACAGCGTATTTACCGGGCTATGGGTAGGAATATACTATCTGCCTTTTCCACGTGGTCTCCGCTGCTCATGCTCCGCAAATCAAGTCTTCCAAGACTCGATCCTGGGAGCCAGCTAGGGCATCGGAAAATATTACTATGGGTATGAGAAGGAACGACGAGGTGTGTCGCGTTGCGATGATCGGTATCCCGAACCGAAACCCCACGGCTACTCAGGCAGTAGTAATTAGTACCTGTACTTAAAGTACCTTTAACCTACTAACGCAACATCCCTGCATATTTCATCGCGTGGAAATTAAATGAGTCATGAGCCAAAACGCCAATATTTTAACTCGAATTTGCTTTTGAGAAAATTGGAAGGAAATATGGAATTAATTGTAGCGAAAAATGTTAAGTACATATACGGTTTTGACCCTTCATCGACGATATATTTGTTGTTTTATTAACTCGTGTAGCACTGGCTGTAATTACTGCACTAAAAAGTATACATGTAATACAATGTACTTAACTGAAGGCCAGGGCGAGATAATAAAATATATCTACATAGAAACTCCCAACTGCCAGTAAGTCATTATTACTACAGTAAAACAGTGGTGACTGTAGTGTGAAGAAATTAGGGAGGTGACAATAAACCTTGGATGCGAGTAGGTATTATGTAATTTTTTCATTCGTGACAGTTTGACATGTATTAAAGCTGCTACCCCGTGTAGCGTAATAAACTCGGGTTCGGATTTCAGTTTAATGTCATACTTAAAATGACACTCGTGACAAAAAATACAACCCTTATACAAAGTATCAATCTGAATGTGCCTAAATTGTCAGTACGCAACTTTATTTTTGTTGCTATTGTTTGGCATAGACGCTTAAAGTATTAGGTACATGAATGAGAGTGCGGACCAAATAGTATAAACACATCAGTTTCCACGTCTTGTCATCCGAACTTCTGAAATGTCAGCAACTTCACATTTTTATGATTGCTACCGTTGTAGACTTTGTAATAAAGACATGGCTTTTGTCTTGTAGTAATTACCGGCAATACCGGCCCAGTCGACGGAGTGTATGTGCTGAAAAAAATCAATCATATCTTACAGACGTCCTACTAAGCAGTAGCTAGACTATGTAAATATAATTATAAGGGGGTATTCGTCAATGACTTTTGAAATTAGTGGACGCAGTGGGAAACGACATTATGCAAACTTACAGTTATAGTAACAACGCTACTTACGTTGTGGACGTTCTAAACTATGGGGTGGAGGAGATACAATATTTGCCTTTTTCCTAAACGTCATGGATGGGCGACCCCTAACCCAGTAATACACGCTTAAATATCGAATGTGAGAAATAAATTGGAACTAGGATCTTGACCTGACCTAGGATCACAACTTTGTACTTACATTTCTGTCAAAAGCTCTCCAGTCGTGATTAGTCAAACGCATAGTAAACAGTGGCATTGACTGGAAACATAAGCCTTTTCCTAATGTTTACATTTTTAACTTTTACTATACCTTCTATTACATTATTATCCTATACTATCCGTATCCTTTACTATTATTTAAATTTTCGCACATTAATTAATGGTATCGGATTTGTTGTAGTTAATTAATTATCAATTGAAGCGCAACAGCATATTTTACGAAACAATGTTATCATTTTTTACAGTTCTGCATCGCCACACAGCTCACAGGATAAAGTAATTATGGGCAGTAAACATGGGCAACTGTTGGCAACTAATTAACCTTCAAAACCACTTGATTAAAATATATTAATGATTCGAGGCTTGCTTGGAGCGTTAGGATCAACGTAAAACATAGCGTGAATAAAGAATCAATTCGTTTCACATCGAGAAAATAAAAATGAGCTACATACGTCAAAATAAAACACTTAATGAGATATGAGATAGATGCGCACAATGTAAATAGTCAGTCAAGGAGTTGCACATTTCTTTATTTGCTTTTGTGCAACATTTTGTTCCTCATAAACCACGGAGGAGGTGCAGGAATGTGTGGTGGGAGGTGCTGACCGCATGGGTGCTGACCGACTCCACCACCATTACGCAAGTACATACCAAATCCCGTTTTGCAATGAAGCCCGCTGCCCAGCGCCCGTGTACAAGCTCTCAGGCTCGAACCCAGGCACTGACTAGGCATGGTGTTGATTTCGCCAACACTGCATCGTGAACTCTCGCTTAGCGTCATACAACGCGAGCCGCACACCCCACAGCTACTAAGGGAAATAGCACGTGAAGTGTAATTCCGTGTGACTATATTCTGCACGTGGAAAAGGAACACTGAAAAAATCTTTCGGATCCTCCTAAAATCCAAACATTCCAAACATCAAAAGTACCTAAATTGTTGACGTTTATATATCAGTTTTATCAGGAAAGTTCCAATGTAGCAGAGTTTGACGCCGCTAAAAATATGTAGCAAGATACGACAATTATACTGTGCCTAGATGGACCGTTTTCTACGTGTGAAGAGAACTTTAAATAATATCGACGCACAATTACTCTATGGCAACTATGAGCTGCACCATCTGCTCAGCATGCAAATACTTACTTGTTTGTTTAAACTGTGCTGATTATAATACGGTATTAAATTTAAACTAGAACTAAAGGCAAAAAATTCTAAAGGTCATACTTAATACCAGTATTAGCAGTTACATAATGCAAAATTATTTTCCATCAAATCCAAAATATGATACTTCGATCTTTATTTTATCAATTTATTAAATAGCTATCTGCAATCCGCAAGCGCATCGGCTAAAACTGTCTCAAATAAATCAATTATTGTTATCATCCTTAGGTAGCAGTATTAGCAGTACATTGTGGGAATTTTAATATCGCAACAAATTTTAAATGCAATATATCCAGTGGACACTCAACATAAATTTAAATAAGTGATATACCAATCAACTTATCAATTGGTACTAATGAGGTAAATTTAGTTCTTAAATGTACAAGGCAATTAAACAAAATTAAAGAATGACACAAGTTAATATAGCCAGATTTAAAAACTTTTAGTATTTAAAAACAAAATATGACACTATTTTTTTAAAATTTTTTAATACATAGTGCATTTATATTATGAGTACTGCACGCGTTTTGGATATTCCAGTTTTAACCGATTATTTCAAACTGAATAGAATATTTAGCTAGATCTAAGTTGAAATACAAAAAAAATCATTAAAAAGAATGCATTGTGCATTAGCAGTATATTGTGGGAATTTTAATATCGCAACAAATTTAAAATGCAATATATTCCGCGGACACTTATCATAAATTTAAATAAGTGATTAAGATTATAAAATACTATTGATAAAATCAATGGCTAGAAATAATAAATAGTACTTTATGGATAACACCTAATTATCGGCTGTGACGTCCATATAGACTATGGAGTGTGAATCTCAGATGAAAAGTAAAATGTTCCGGAGGAACAGAAAATAAATAAGATGCTGTTGCTCTGGCGATCAGTCTAAGATTAGTTTATTGTTCAGTCTCTTGGTCTTGAGCATGGCTCGGTTGGTAGAATTTTGATATATCAATGTTTACATATGTTATAGTACAATAGTACATGAGAGTACTGTATTAATCGAATGTGGACTGATGAGTCGCTACAATAGTGCGGATGGTGGAGAGGAAATGAATATGGCTCAACCATCCTGTATTGTGAAATATACATGCTTGGGTAGCTGCAATAAAACAATAATATATAATTGCTAGTTGAAGGATGACGAGAGGGAACATTCCCGAGTCGTCAGCACAAATAATGTCCAATGCTTTTGTATAGAGAAGCTCAATAACTTGACTTCTTAAAGTTTGACAATTATTCTCAAATATTCATCTCCATGTTAATGGAGATGTCACAATTTGTAAGTAACTTGAATCTACAATTAGATAAGTCAATTTGCATGTATATAATAATCCAATGATTGCTTAAGTAGAACATCTCATGATAATGAAATGTGCTGAATCCCTATTTTACCAATTACGGGATTGAAATGATACGGATTTGCCATAACGCAATATCCTATAATATGTATGCTTAGTATAATGTAATACGTACTATATGTATAGTCACAAGTATCTACATTTAACACCTCCTATCTATATAGGGAAAATATGTCTATATGATATAATACATCCTAATTACATAGGTACATGTATCTATATTTTAACACCCTCCTTCAATTTGAGGTAAAAGAATCAAAATGAATGATCCGAGAATTGATAAATCTCTAATATAGACTATTAAATAATAACTGAATAAAATCTGAATGAAATGAACTTGAAATAAAATTTAAAATATTAACAATAATAAATTTCAACACAAAACATAATAATAATCACTACTCCCTATAAAATCGAATCTGCCTAATGAGATGATCCAGGTGAGCTCCGTAAAGAATGTTGTTCAGTAAAATGAGTGTCTCGTACTCCTAGCCACTTGTTGGCTGTCCAGTCCATGTAGGAAATATGTCCATCTGTCCAGTGTCTCGTGCAGAGATGTCATCTGGGTGATAGCTGCTGATGAGCGTAAATACTGGTTCTTGGTCGGCAGGTACATCGCTCGACTCGCCAGGTTTTATCCATCCGAAATTCGGTCCGAATGATTGGAGATATGTATCGGTCAAATAGGGCTTCTAATTATAAAGAAGATATTTGATGTCAAGAACGGGTAGTCTATATATAAACCAGTAAATCAATGCATACGTCAACATGACTAGCATGATGTTTTCCTCCGAAAATCGGTTGATTTCGGGGATGACTCGGGCGAGATAACTTTCTCGAGAGTATGGCTCGTTCTAAGGCTTATGATTCGACGTCTCGTACATATCATTCAATGCTATGATATTACGGAGTCTTCCACGAATTTCAATTTCTTGTAATTCGGATAGTGCCAGTAAAAACTCGGCTTTCAAAAACTGCGAGCGAGTCGCATCTGCCCTCCTGACTGTGTGTAGTCTTCTAATTTTAATTTGAACGTCAATTTTCAGTGTAGGGCCAAATTCCCAATTTTCAAAGGAATTCCCATAACCATTGTATCCTTCACTCTGGAGAATAGGACGGTCCGAAGGCATTATAGTGCGTGTTACTTCGGATTGAATTAAGCGTGTACGGACAGCCTTGTCTTTTAGTGTTTCACGGGCATTACTTGTCCTAGCGCTGAGTTGATGTAGTTGCAATGTTGTGGACTTATGTCTGAGTCCCATCTTTCTAAACCGTTGCAAGTACTTAACATTTTCTGGGTCCAGGTCCTGGTTCCCGTTTTCTATCTTATTCCAATGAATTGGTTTCAAATGTTCATGGTCGCTGGGACCAAACCTTCTGGGGTTATTCTCGTCGAACTTCAGGGTGCTTTCCTCGTAGTATGGGATTGCATTCTGAGTGAGAGTTGGCTTGTTCGTGATAAAAATCTTCGGTATACTCCCGGGGTAGCCAGGTGTATATGTCTCCAATCTCCATACTGAGAGAGACTGTAATATGCTGGGTTTCTTGAACCAACAAAAAGATTTCCACTACAAAAATAGTAATGGATAGTTCAAATATCCGTGAAGGCAATTATTGCTTTCATCAATTTGTTCGTTTTGATAGGAGATTGCATTCTTCCTATGATGCTCGGGTCTCTGCTGTATTCCGGTCACGTCCATGACACAGTGACCTTGTAACGAATTCTTTTCCTTGTTTTTGATAGAGTCTGCTTCTGTTGCTGGTGACCTTTTCTTCGCAATTCGGCGCTGCCTATGCCCTTGAGTTTTTCGGTCTGATTGTACCTTTATTAGCTCGTTATGCGTTCTCCATTTTTGGTAGGCGCAAGCTTGATAATTAGACTCGAAATTGATCTGGTATTTGTGTACAGCTTTCCCCTGTGTAAGTGGGGTTCCGTAGAGACCTTGCTTTCTTTGAAACGAGATTAAAAAAAATGTCTGCGTTTCCTCTGCAATTCAAAGATTTTAAATTTTCTCAAATGATTCATGTTTCGGTTGCGTCGTAGCTGTTGAAACGATGGAGAGAGATTTTCTTGTCTGAGCTTTTCTTAGTCTAGAAGACGGGATTTAGAAAGACTCTTCGACAACCCTGCGACTCCGGAATTACCAAATATTTCGGGTGATTCGTATTCCTGTCGCTTGGCTTTCTCTGATAGAAAGGCTTTTCTGCTCCTGTCCAACGGAGGCTTGCTTTGTAGTTAATGAATGGATTAACTTGGAAATAGTTAAAATTGAGTATCAACTTATTGCTTGTCTTTGGTCCGGATTTTACTCCTACCTGACTTAAATTCCTCACGTTATCCTTATTCATCAATTCTTCCAGTAAATTGGAGTCTGATCTTTGATTATCCTCAGCTAATCGCTTGGCACCGGTAGCTGGGACATTTCTCTTGTGTGAGTACCGCATTTCTTCGACTTTCTTCGTGATTCGAGAGAGAGTCTTCTTATCACTGGCTTTATGATGAAGGCTTTTCTCAGACAAGGCTTTTTCGGAGAAGTTTAGTTCATCTGCCTTTCCTACTATTGTTGAACATTTCCATTGTTCCTTGCGGTTGCTTTTACTTCTGTGAGTCGTCAACTGGTTCAAAGTTTCGACATTAGCTTGATTGTTCAGGTGCTTGCTATGTTTCTGATGCCTACGTCTCTGGGACTTGATAAATTCAGATTGAGTCCTGTGTTCTTTTTGGTTTCCTGGCGAATTTCTCCCATCGTTGGAGAAACTCGGAGAATTTTCCCATACCTCTCTTTGAATCTTCTGGGTTATCCAGAAAGCGTAGATTCTTCCTGATATATGTGACAACCTGATCGGCGAGGCGACGATAACAGTGAAGTTACCCGAGATTGTCTTAGCGTGCTTTCTCTGAGCTGTGATTGCAAAGTCGGTAATAATTCTTCCAGTGATACCTGTGCAGGCTTTTCTAATGAGATCTAAGTCACGAGTCATTGAGGGTCGTGACTTAATTCTTAATGATTTGCGGTCCCAACTTGATTGGGATTGTCGAACTCGAATAGAGTGATAATTCCTTAATATTCCCGGATCTTGAATCAAATCTTCACTTGCCCTTTGCCTATTTATCATTTCTGGAGAGTACGAACTGTATCTCTGTCTTCGTATGCTTACATTTGGCGGAGGTACGGATTTACTCCTGCTTCTTCATGTACTTCCACTTTTGATTGAGTTTCGTTCTTCGTGGATTTTGGTGGAAAAAGAAGTCACAACTCTTCTTTCCTTTGCAGTTATAATTGTTCTTGTTATACGTTGTAACCACTTTGATGTTGGTTTCTTTTTATTCCCGCTAATTTTTGTTTTCTAAGTTCTCGTGTTGGTGGCTTTCACGTCGTCACCTGTGTCTTCACCTACAAATTTCCCTTTCAAGATTTGTTTCGTGGTTATGGTACCGGGTCCCTCAGTAGGGTATTTCTTGGAGATACTATAGCTTTCTATGGTCCTGCCGTGACCACCGATCTTGGTCGTCTTGCTTATAGATGACTTTTCATCCAAAGTCTGAATCTGATAGGTGTACTATGGGTGTGAGCCTTTTCCGTACTGTTACTTCACATAATTGCAAGTGAATGTTGACCGCTGGGGTGTGTAAGTCAAAAATAGTACTGACTTCAATTTCTTCTGGATTTTTGTGCCTGTCTACTTTTTTGCGTGATTGCCAGTAGATTGCGGCTTTGTTTAACGTAATTACCCCTCCTGTCAGGAGTAATGTTCCGGTTGAATCCACGGTGTAGCACGATTTCGCTTGTACTTCCACCTGTACTTCTTTAAGCGCAGCGTTTCCTTCTCTATGTACATCTCTCTTCCTCCCAAGGGGAATCGTTGCGTAACGGATATTGTCGTACATAGTGGTCTATAAATATTGCAGAATCCTCTTGGCTGCGGCATAATCTTGTACCGTGTAATTGTTATGGACGGATTCAATTCTTTTAATTGCGAATGCAATGTCTGGTCAAGTGGCATCTCGAATTTGCAAAAGTTCACATATTAGATTGTGACACTTCTTGTAGTCGTATTCTGACAAGAATCTTTTATCTCTTCGTTGTCGTATGGAAGTGTAGCTTCTTCCGTGGGTTGACGTCCGTAGTCAATATAAACTTGTTTTATCTTAATAGCTTGTGTAAGGCTTACGTAAGATGCTGTTCTGGAGATTTCGATATCTATCCAGTTATTCGGGAGTAAATTTCTCTCTGCTTCAAACATCCTCTCTAGGTCTGCGGCAAGCATGTAAATGTCCTGACTGTGTGTGGCAGAAGCTAGAACTTCCTGTCCATTGATTAACAGGTAAGTATGATGTGTCTTCCCGTCGGGATCCGTGTAGGATTGTATATACAAGTCTTCATCGTATTGGCTTTGCTTGTAATGTAGTAGTAGTAAGAACTGATGCGTCTTGTGTCTCGATTTATTGCTAAGAACGAGACCACTAAGGCTTGAGTTCACGGAATATACCAGTCGATGACCATGGCTATATCCCTCTGGAGGTTCTAAGTAGATTTTCTGTCCTTCAGTACGATTCATCTCTGCTGTGGGTCTGAGTAGAAAAGTTGCCAGGTATTTTTCACGAATACCCGCGTCGGCTAGAAAAAGTCTTGATGTTATTTGGCATGCGTCGGTCGTAATGAGACCGTCTAACCTGATGAAGCTTCCATCTTCGGTTATGATGACCACTTTAGAAAGGTAAAAGTCATTTTCTTCTCTGTGGGTATATGTCCACGCTGTCTTCAATATTTTCTGATTGCTGGGCATTGTAGAAAGTTTCCATGTGCCACTTTGCATTTGGGCTTCGATTTCCTGGTCCATCGAACGGATCCAGTGTAAATGTTCTGAGGTTTGTATTGCCTCTTGATAATTGTTCGGATTTTGAATCCCGTTACTGTGATAGGCCTTGAATATCACTTTCTCTGGTAATGAGTGATAATGATTACGTATAGAGCGCTTTGATGAGACAGCTGTGTCTAGCGCTTGAGACTTGGAACTTGATTTCTTATCCAAAGTTATGGCGAAGTGATCTTGCTTGGATTCTGCTGTGTTACTTTTTCTTCTACCCGTTTCCTTCCCTTAATGAGGGGTGGTAACCGTAGATTTGTCTGATTCTTGCTCGTTGTAGAGGCTTGTTGGACTTCCTGTGTGTAGTACATGTCGGAAGTTCATGATGGAGTAACCCGTGTCGGTGGGGTTCCGTCGAACTGTCTTCGCTTCCATCATCTTCTCGTCCTGAGAGTTGTAAAATGCCCAATAATTCTCGTTTCCGTGAAAGGATAGTCCCATGCTCTTGCAGGCGTAATTGACTGAGAATATATTGGATCCATTCGGTAAATACCATACATTCGGTATTTCCATTTGCTTTTATTTGCTTCCATTGAAGGCTTTAAGTATTACTGTCCCGGTTCCGGGTGATTCCACTTTTTTTCCGTCTGCTAGGATAACTGTGCGGTTCTTTTCTTGAGTTTTGAGGGGGCAGTAAAACCAAACTATTCGTTCGCAAATGTGGACTGTGGCTCCCGAGTCGCACGTCCAGTGGAATTGTGATGCCAGGGAATTAACAATTTCTATTCCTGGTTTGTCCATGTTGCTGAAGTTGCCTGTAGTAAGATCTTGTGTCTGTGAAACGAACTTCTCAACTGACTGAAGACTCTGCGCACCTCCAGGTTGCTTTGATATGCTTAGGCTGGGGGTGGGGGCTTCTTGAGAATTCTGATGATTAATACGTATCATAAGTACTTTATTCTGTTGACCTTTCTGTGTACGGTCAGTTTCTCTATTTTCGTCCTGATGACTAATAGTTGAGGGCTCATCGTTTTCGGCGTGTTGCCTTTTGGTGGGTTTACACCATCCATCTTGAGAACAAACGTGTTCTTTATTGATGATCCTCGGAATTGCCTGGAGCAATTTAATTGTTTCATTGTTCTTCTCTATTTTGGTGCACAACGTTTCCGGATTTGATGATCATCCTAAAGTGCAGTACTTTCGAGTAGGTTGACTCATTTCTTGAGTTTTCTGTAACATGCATTGTTTGCGTCTATGTACTGGCTTTTGACACCAATTACAGGGTAAATGTGTATTCTTCTGTGATATGGATTGTATTGCGTTCTCAATATCAGCGCTGTTGCTTGAGGCTATGAGTTCCTCATACCATTCTGGAACTACTGATCCTTCTTCCAAAGGAGATGAGGAATTAACTCGACAATTTGATACATAGTGTATGTATGTTCCTTGATCATCGATTAACAAGGATGGGTTTTTCTTGATTTCTTCCCGTATCTGTATAGGGGTGAATGCAGGGAGGATGCTCCCTCCTAATTTGCCTGAGGCTTCAGCTGAAGATATTCTGGGATATCCAGCTTTATTCTTTGCTTTAATGATTAAGAGTTTCTTTTGTGTCTTCTCTAGAATTGATTCTAGGTACCAAATTCTATCTTTGAATTCTGAATAATTTATTCCATTGTCTCTCTCTTCGTCACTGTATGACGGCGTATCTCCTATGGTATAATGTACTTCATCCGGAGTTGAGACGTAAGATAACGTACTTGAGTCGAATGCTTGGCCTTCTGAGTCTTTTCGTGACTACTCCTAGTTCTGAGGGAGTTCGATCAATGGATCTATTGTTGAAGAGCTTTGTAATTGTTGAGCTTTTCTCAAGAATTCTAATTCTTCCATATGCCATTGCATGGCTTTGTCAAATGTGTCTTGGCAACATTGACTGGGCACTTCGACTAATTCTCATGGATAGGGACATTCTTGCGGTTGAATTGTGACCGCTGGCTCGCGTTGGAGACTTTGATTTGAGTCCGAATTCTGTATATTCGAGGACTTGAAGAGTGACTGGGGAGTATCGCGGTTCTCTTCCGTTTCGTCTTCAATCTTGATGCGGACCATAAAAGCTTTATGAATTTTGTCCGTTTTCGTGTCAAATGATGACAATGTATCCTTCGTCTCTGTTGACTGGATAATTTCTTAAAAATCTTCAGTTCCATATTAAATGACTGAACTCCCTCCGACCATGTGTTGGTCTTGGGTAAGTTGAGGGGGGATTCCCGCACCCTCTTGTTTCTTGAATTTCTTCGACCGAGGCGGTTTCTCGGGAGATGATAAATTTTCAGTGCTGAGGGAATGTGAAATTGAACGTTCCGTCTTCACATTGCCCGTGTCGGGGTCGAGAACGAATCTGAAATTGTTCATGTCACCCGTGGCTGGGGCTGACGCAGTGGGGTCAGGCTTTTCTAGTGCTGGGCTTATGATGCCAGGCTTCTGAGCAGCTGAACATGTATTTTCAGGCTTTTTCGGGGCTGAGCTTGTGTCCTTAGACTTATCCTGTGCTGTTTTGAATTTCATAAATTCTACAGACTTGGCTCCTTGAATTAATTCTTCATATGTTGGAGGCTTTTTGTTTCCGGAATCTTCGGATTGATTCCTAACAGTTGTCGAATCTTCAGATAAATTCTTTTCAGTTTTGGCTCCGGGTACTTGTGTCCTGTACGACGGAGGCTGAAGGGGAATTGTCCCCTCCGTTCGGACTTGGAATTCGATGTCGAATCTTTCCATAGCTTTAATTAAGCGTTCAAATGTCCTTGTAGAAAATTCTTTGTAGAATTTCTTCCTCTTTCGGATTGTACGGAGGGCTAGCTTGAACAACTTCGTGTCTGAAAATCCGTCAAAATCTTGAATTAGAACTGCCTGAATATCTTGTATTTCTTGAAGATATTGACTGCCCGTTCCTGTGATTTTCAAGTTGTACAGGTGCGAAATTACGTCTTGCTTCGACTGTTTCTGTCCTGTCTGATACTTCATTCTGAAGGTTTCTACCATTTCATGGGATTCTTTGCAGTGAAAGATATCTGGTAGTAGGTCCGTGTCGACCGTATTGATAATCAATTCTTGATTATATACATTTGCATCGAACCAGGCTCTGGTGATGGCTGTACTGATGGCTTTCGGAAATGGGAGACAATTCGGTCTTTTTCATGACCCGTTAATAATTTTTTCATTAATACCGTTTGCTACGGCTTTCGTAATTTCCTCTTTCCATTCTTCGAAATTTCCTTGCTCGGATAATTTCGGAATATTCTGAGATTTCGTCTCTGCGGACATCTCAATTTTCAACGGACTTATTGAGTCTTGTAACTCTTTGATTTGCCGTTCTTTTTGAGTAATTCATTCTGAAAATGAATTCTCAGTTTCTCGTACTGTTGGTCAAAGTATTGATTCGCCCCCAACAGGAGTTTGTCGGGTGTGGGTACGGTCTTTATGTAGCTGACCTCTCCATTTCTTACTACCCGCTTGATATCGTATAATTCTACTCCGTCGTATGGCTTTACGATGAACGGAGGCTCGAATTCTTCATAATTTCGTCCTTTGGATGAGGATCCTGGACTGTTCTGTCCTTCGGTTGAGGAACCTGGACTTTTTTGTCTTTCGGATGAAAATCCTAGACTTTTCGGTCCTTCGGACATGATTCCTAGACTATTTCGTCTTTCGGATGAGAATCCTAGACTATTTCTTCTTTCGGATGTAGATCCTAGATTTTTCTGTCTTTCGGACATGAGTCCTAGACTGTTCTGTCTTTCGGATGAAAATCCTAGACTTTTCTGCCCTTCGGACGTGTGTCCTAGGTCTTTCAGTCCTTCGGATGAGAATCCTGGACTTTTGGAGTCTGACGGAGGTAGCACTACCGTCGGGTTTATGATGACCAGGGTTCACTAGATGACCTGGGTTTTATTTGATAGCTCCTGGATTAAATTATGCCAGGGCACGAGGGGCTTAGAAAATTAATTGATGCACTCAAAATTGCGAGTGGCTTGAAGTGCGCCCTCTTCGAAGTACGTAGCCTACAGAAGTTTAAATTCTATTCTTTTCTTGAAATTCGAATTTTCAATGCTAATCCTTATGATCCTCTTCTGAGCCACTCTTCTCCCTGAATATTTCCACTATCAGTAAATCCTTTTTAGGGAATAAATGATAGCTTATTTCCTCAAGTTTACTTACTTAACCTCCTCCAGATCCGCTTGTTAGGCGGTTTTATTGGTTTAATTAAGTATAGTAGTGTCGTTGGCTCTCTGCCGTAGAATGAGATCTGTTCCAAACGGATTAAAGAGATCTATACAATTATCCTTGTCCCAACGGATTAAATAGGATATTATAGTCTTTTCCCAACGGATTAAATAGACTCTTCACAATATTCTTTTCCAGGGGATAAACAGAATTATTGTGGCTGTGCTCAACTTTTCCAAAGGGATTAAACAGTTAGCATGAAATACCGAAAACTTGGTTTTCTAAATTGAATTATACAGGAAAACTTTAAATGCACTGGCCAGTGTCTTACGGGAAGTTTCCTGTCTTTTACTTTCTATAATTCAGTGTGAAATAGGCTTGACCTACAGGGTCAATTGTGACCACTGTCTCAGCCGTGCTGATAACGTAATAAATATTACTTTATGGATAACACCTAATTATCGGCTGTGACGTCCATATAGACTATGGAGTGTGAATCTCAGATGAAAAGTAAAATGTTCCGGAGGAACAGAAAATAAATAAGATGCTGTTGCTCTGGCGATCAGTCTAAGATTAGTTTATTGTTCAGTCTCTTGGTCTTGAGCATGGCTCGGTTGGTAGAATTTTGATATATCAATGTTTACATATGTTATAGTACAATAGTACATGAGAGTACTGTATTAATCGAATGTGGACTGATGAGTCGCTACAATAGTGCGGATGGTGGAGAGGAAATGAATATGGCTCAACCATCCTGTATTGTGAAATATACATGCTTGGGTAGCTGCAATAAAACAATAAAATATAATTGCTAGTTGAAGGATGACGAGAGGGAACATTTCCGAGTCGTCAGCACAAATAATGTCCAATGCTTTTGTATAGAGAAGCTCAATAACTTGACTTCTTAAAGTTTGACAATTATTCTCAAATATTCATCTCCATGTTAATGGAGATGTCACAATTTGTAAGTAACTTGAATCTACAATTAGATAAGTCAATTTGCATGTATATAATAATCCAATGATTGCTTAAGTAGAACATCTCATGATAATGAAATGTGCTGAATCCCTATTTTACCAATTACGGGATTGAAATGATACGGATTTGCCATAACGCAATATCCTATAATATGTATGCTTAGTATAATGTAATACGTACTATATGTATAGTCACAAGTATCTACATTTAACACCTCCTATCTATATAGGGAAAATATGTCTATATGATATAATACCTCCTAATTACATAGGTACATGTATCTATATTTTAACAAGAAATTTTTTGATTGTATTATTTATAATGTGTTTTCCATAAATGATTTACCATTAACCGTGTGTGGGTCACTGTGGGTCTTGTCCGGTATTTATGACACGCCTTGTTACAGCTGATCTGTGATAACGATAGTAGTCGGGTTATTAAACAGTGATAATTTATCTGGCGTCATTTATGGACGATGCCTTAACTTAAACATCTGCTTTCTAGCATGCTTCATTTGCAAACATAGTTTTTCTGGCCTTTTTTTTATAGGATCTTGTGAAAAATTGAGATAGTCCGTTTTGCTTTTAGCACCAAAAGGAGATATTCAGATTTGATTCTTTGCCGACCATACAAATAAAAAACTTCTTTCAAAAACAAGCAAATAAAAAAATTTACCTTTTTATAAAAGAATGTGAATGCAATTTGCAAATTTTAAGAAAGTGCAAATAGAACATTTTTTCACTTTTCACAAACTTCAACTTATATTTTACCCACTATTTTGCCCTTATCTTACGATTAGTAAGTGTATTTTTGGGGTAGCTCATTTAAAACTAAGTGTAAATTAGATAAACGGGCCAATTCAATTCTTCACTGCGATATTATCATTTGGGTATGCAGTGGCATTAGGTTTAGTGATGTTTGCAATACTTATCCAGGATCACGATCAAGGTTTGTAAGTGGATATCATAGATTGCTAGTTGGATGTAAGAAATTCATAATACAACTCAACTATGAAGTCATATCTGCCAAATTAAATGATGATTTGGCACTTGTTAATAGCAAACCTTTTTACTGTAGTCAGCAATATGTTGTCATTGAGCCCATGTGAGTTCCATAGGTATTGATATTTAGTAATTTATATGTGTTTCAAAAATCCTTCAATGTACTACAGCTCGACGCCATTGGGGATTTTTTGCATTGTAACACTGCAAATATTAGCCCAAGATGTCTGTTTAGTGATTCTGCAGTGTAATCCGTATTATGAAGCTTTGACCTGACAATAGCATGGAATAAAAACTAGTACTAAAGGGTGGTAATATAACATTAAAAATTTAATAAATTAATGAAGTCAGACGCGCGATCATAAAAATTTTGGTTTTGATATTTTTTGGTTTTTAATTAACTGGCAATTTTTTCAAAACCTAAACTCCTGACTAATGATATTGTAATGCATAAATAGTTGTCTCATCTCGTCTTTTTACTGCCAGGTATCCGGCAGGTGTGTTTTGCGATTTAGGAGTTTTAGCAACTAGTTGCTTAGCCCAACAGACCTCAGCCAGTTGTATTGATTTAGTAGGAGCAAAAAACCAAGCAACTACTGAAAGACGAAAGATTTTACCGTTTTCGTGAATGGAATAATTGTATGGTATGATTTGTGCAAAAAGTTCCTACAAATATTTTTATAGGTAAATAAATTTCTGATTAGAGACTTTGCTACTTTACTACAAGTTATTGCAATACTTTTTCGAGAAAAATCATATTTATATCACATAGGAACAGTACATCCCAGGCGAACTACATACGGCTCTGGTTTCCCCGTTCGTGCATAGCCCTTCCGCTCGTAATACTCCGTACTCGATCAAAGACGTCAATGTAGAACCAACGTCAATTTCAATAACCGAGCAGCCCTGCGATTTAATCTAGTCTTCAGAAGCATCTAACAGCTGGTGGCTCCCAATCCCTTTTTTACATTTTTTAAAAACTTGTAAATAAAATATGCAAATTTAAAAAAAAATGCAAACAAAATATTTTTTTACTTTTTGAAATGTTTTAATTATCATTTTACGCTCTTGTCTTTTTTTGCGTATATTTGACATAGCTCATTTTAATTTTAGCTTGAGTTTGAGTTTTTTTTATTTCCGTGTCAAGTTATACAATATATAATTTACACTGATTTCCAATAACGGACAGCTTACATTGGATATGGGTAGTTTTGATTCTTTACTGGCGATATTATCATTTTAAGCGGTAAAATGTTTTTTTATTATTTATTTTGTGCAAAATTTTGTTCCTCACAAACCACGGAGGAGGTGGAGCAGTGGTGTCAGACTGGTCAAGTATGTTGGGACGCTTTAATTTTTTAAAAAATTGCTGGGCTGCAATTATTTTTTGAACAAAATTTCCTATTAGTTTTACCTAGGTACGTACCTTTTGATCCTAATATATATTTAAGTAGATGCAATTTGCATACAAACTTTAAGTAGACATACATTATGGTATTTTAGGCAATCAATGAATTAATACAGCGCAGCGCTTACTTTTATTTTGGTATTTAAATTTTAGATTAAAGCAAGTTTTATCATGCCTTATAAAGATTTTAATAGCAGTTGCGTTGTCGAAATTTATTAATTATCGTCATACAAAACTTTATTTTGCAGTATTTTAGCCCCGTCAGTACTTTAATTTTTGTATGTTTAATCCGTAAAGTTTGTTTTTAAGCAATCATTTATAAAAAGGCGGAAATTTAACAGCGTCAAACTAATCTTAAGATTGAGTCAAACCTAAATTCAACCAGTAAATCAGGTCCAGTAATCAAAATCATCTGGTATGGTCTGACATCACCAGACTTGACCACATAGTCTGGTCCTGCCGTCGGACCAGACCAGATCAAACTAGACCATTTTAGACCAGAAAAATTCTAAAACAGATTAAAAAAATTTGCCTAAAGTTTCCCCCCCCCCCCCGGATTTTACGAAAAACTTTTAAAATAGATTTTAAATGTAATAAATAAATACAGACCTATTAACGAATAATTCAATAAAATAGATGTAAAGCAAATTATCCCGCTGGATTTCCTTAAATGGTTTGCATATGGTCGGACCAAGAAAATATGGGCTGGTGTGGTCTCGTCTGAAAAAAACCATCGGACCAGACCAGACCAGACCAGCTTTTCCTGGTCATCACCAGACCATTTCGATCACTTATCTAATCCAACTTGATTATAGATTCTACTAAATTAGTTCTTATTGCAATATTATTCAAGAAAAATTACTGCTGGCAAATTTTCTTCGTCATGTTTTGAGTGAAAGCACTCTTTGTTCAATAGAAAGAAATGCTAGAAAATATATATTTGAAAAACGATCGCAGAAAACTTTTACTCCTACATGCTGGCGGTAAAGTTGCAATACCCTCGTCACAAAATATTATTTGTTAATTCCACTATAGCGCACAGTTTACTTTATAGCGTTTTTGACATTCCAAGCTATAGCTTTATGTAGTTTAAGCTGAGATAATTATGAATTCGTGTTTTTTTACCACAATACATAAATACAACTGGCATATTTAAAAATTTAAACTAGTTGGCAAATGTTTTAGTGCTATCATAGTGTAAGCATTTATTTTATTTACCTATTCAATAAAATAATTTTACTTTTTTTTTTCTGGGCCGCACAAGAACTGAACCTGGGCCGCATGCGGCCCGTGGGCCGCATGTTTAACTTGACTGAGGTGGAGGAATAAATCGTGGGATAGGCGCTGACCACATGGGCGCTGTCCGACTCCACCACAATTACGGAAGTACATACCAAATCCCGTTTCACAATGAAGCTTGCTACCCAACACCCGTGCACAAGCTTGTTGGCTCGAACCCAGGCACTGACTTTACAAAGGACAATATTATTTATCCTAAAAAAAAATTTCCTTATAAAACTCAGAACACATAAACTTCTCTAAATAGTTACCAAATTAAAAATTACCAGAATATTTATTGTTGATTTTTATTTTCATAGTTTAAACATTTAAACGCCACACATTTAATTTCTTTGTATTAACTTGCCCCTCTGGACAGAATATGCGATTGCTTGCGAGTTGTTGTATCTTCAATACGGTAAAATATGAGACGAGACACAAACCTGTACGCAAGTTGATTCCATTATTGTAACTAAATTAAAAACTATGACTTAAAATTTGTTCAACTTATCGTTCCATTTGAAATACGCAGTTCATAAATTTAAGATCAGTTCCACTACTCACAACCTAAGTTTAAAAATGTTTTGTGAAATGTACACTATTTATTACTAAAATTGAAAACCTACAGGCTACCAAACCAAATGGACCAAATCACAAGTGGTGACACGGGTTAACTTCCACAGTTGCTTTTACAATGACAGGACTCTTTTCTTAAAACTTTTTTCCTTAAAAATACATCTAACAAAAATATGCAAAAGACTATCGTTATTTCAAAATTAATTATTTAATGTTTTAAAATTAAAGTGCACGACGACTGTTCCCAGAGAATTGTAACAATTGAAGTAAGTATATTAATATTTAGTACTGTCTGCAATCTGAAAATGTGATCATCAACAACCGTTTGCCCAATTGAGTTGTAAACGTCTTGTAAGTTGATGAACATTAAATTCTAAAGTTAAAAACGATCAACAGTGGAGCGATATTCTTCTTATTAAACTTTGACTAAATTACCTAATCGTATCGGTTTTCAATTTCTGTTGAAAATTAGTGGCTATTGCAGTGTTATTATGATATCATAGATAAAAACTTTTACTTTGATAACGATGGGCGGACAGACATAATGTGTGAATAATAAAAATACAACACGTTGGCAACCGCGGTTAACTAATTTGCTTTTAAAACAAGTTGATTAAAATTGTTCGTGATTTTAGGTAAAGTTTAAGCGTTGTGCTGAACATAATATCGTGAGCAAAGTTTCAAAATGGTCAGTAGCTGTACCAGTTAATGTATTTCCGTTTGCCCCTATATTGCTTTTTCACAGAAATTCCATAACGAAGCCAACCTTAGCAAAACTTTATGGTATATTTTTTGTGTATTAACATATGACCTGAAAATAACGTGAACGATATTTTATCAAAATATGTTTTTAGGAGTGGCGCCAAATATTTTTTGACTTGTCGATTTTAGTATTACATAAAGGGGGAAAATCTTATAATTCAATTCAAAAGATGTATTTCATTTGTTTCCGAAATTTCGAAATTTATTTTTTGTATGTAGCCTAATATATGCCATTATGCAGACATCGTCGCTATTTTGGGTCCTTTAGGAATTGGGGTCGGTACAAATTTTTAAATTTCTGGTTTTTAAAAGTAAAACCTGAGACCAATCTGCGGGCTTTAGGTTTCATAAAGACTTTGGAACTAGTTTTAATATCATATTATAAGCAGCGTAATTTAAACATACAAGTGTAAACCTGTGTGCTGAGCAGGTAGTGAATTTCGTAGTTGACGTTGAGTTAAGAGTAATTTTATATTCATATAAAAAAAACTTTATTTAACGTCCGATTATCAGCAAATGCTCTTACAGACAGTTCATTGGGAAATTTGTGTTGTGTTGATATCGTTCCCATCTCTTCTAAGTAGCCGAGCATTCTTACCCAACTCTGGACACCCCACTACACTACTCTCAGTGACACAACCTCAGGATCTACAGCTTGGGTTTAAGCCTCGGCTAACCTTCGCTTCCCCTTTGGATTTCGTTTTATATGTTTTTGAGTAGGCACTGATGTTCTACAGAGTTGGTTCATGCCACCGTCTACTCGACCCAAGGAGATAGTCAAATAACAACCACACAAGACCCTTACAAGCTTTTCTTAATTTCAACAATTCAAATTCAAATTAATAATTGTATGCAACAATTCTAATAACTTATCGATTCAAACGATCAAATCGATCATGAGGTAAAGTGAGCGATTGGGACAGATTATTGGAGTCTTGAGGTTGCGTTGAAAGTTTGAAAGTACTTGTCTGCAGGTTTACTGTCCCTAGGGTGGTAGGTTTCAGGCAAAGTATCCCCTCACGTCGTCTGATTGCCTCCCGCGCTCCTCCCCCAGTCTTCCTCCTCTACAAGCTTCTCTACCCCGCACGGCCCCAACGTAGGCAGGCACAAGGGCCATTCATCGAGTATTTGTTTTTATTTTTTCTTATTTTACAATAAGTCTATTTGGGCTGTCGCCCATCGGACTGGAGTGATTTTATTGTTCATAACATGTAATATTCAATATAGGAGGAGTTCAGTCTTGTAGACACTTGTGCAAAGTTATATTATTATGCCATTATACCGTACAATATGGTGTTGTGAATTGCTAATTTTACAGTTTACAGAGTAAGGAAATACATAATTCTTAGGTTCTATATTTATAAACAGTAAATATAGCGGATAGTTAAGTAAATCATGTTTAATGTTGTTCCAGTTCTTCTAAAGTAATTTAATTATAATATCCAGAAAGTCTAGTACATGGTAGGCAATTTATAAGATTTTTGACAGTGCTTCGAAAATTGAAATTGTCGATGTAGATTGTTTGTTTACAGTAAAATTGGGAGTGTTTCAAGCAATTGATATAGGAATGTTCTCATACAAATTTAAATAATCGTCACAGGTCAGTACAAGTTGTTTGCGATCACGGGTTACAATTAGTTAGTTTCCATAGATTTTTGTAGTCGTGCAAGGTTGCTGAAACTTGATTTTTTGGGCTTTTTTAACAAGAGCATGGTGAATTCTGTTTTCTTGAAGTGATCGAAATCTGTCAATGTAGATAGCTTTCGTGGCGTTTAAATGTTTTAGTTGTCGTTTGTGGGCCCATATATTTGCAATGTCGGTAATGTTATTTGCAGTCATCAAAATTGGGCGAGTATGAGTTGAAAATTGGGATCCAAGACGAGTGCATTTAATTAATGAGATGGGCTTAACACTAATATGGTTTAGAGTACTTTGAATTTCTGTGTAAAGTTGTGTTGGAGATTCCTTGCAGTGCAAGCCAATCGGTCCCTAACGAGCCCTTAAAAAAAATTGACCGAGGGTCCCTTTTTCTTGAAAAAAACTACCTCAATTTGAGCCAGCCTGAGCCCGGAGGAGGGAAATGGTTCAACACCGTTCTTTTTATCTATTTTACCTCCTCCGGTCCCGCTTCCTTTTTTGAGGGAAAATTTTTTCCACCTCATTGAGCTTTTACCTCAATCTCCCCCAATCTGAGCCAACCCCCTAGGTACTGGAAGTAAATTCCACCTACCTACAAAAAATGTTCAATACTAATACTAATATGACTAATACTAATACTACTTGGCGTAACACCATAAAAATGAAAATAAATCAATAAATGCATAAATAATATATAATACACACAAACACCAAAGAACATTTTATTTTTAATTTTTTATTATTATTAGGTTTTTGTGTTTCTAGTTACAATTATCAACAATTTGATAACTGTTAATGGAAAAAAAGATTTAATTAATAATAACTTAAAATTAAAATTATTAATTAAAAATTAAACTCAACTTAATTCTGCATTATCTCACTCAATATTTACCAACGGAATTAAAATAAAATAATAATATTAAATAAAATCTTAAATTGGACAATGGACAAAAAAGTAATGTTCCGTAATATTCTTCAGAAGCTGAAACTGAAGAAAAGGATGGAACTTGACTTTGACTCTGGCTTTCTTTAGTATTAATTTGTGGTCCATCTTTCATGCACAAATTTAGTGGCAGGTCGTTATTGGAGTTGCAACTCATTTCAGTTTCTGTTTGTTCACAGCTTGCACCTTTTATTTTTCAGTTCTGGCCTGACTTCTGTTGAATTTTATTTTTTTTAACTGACAACTGACAGTACTGACACTGACTGTTACAAAATAAAATGTGAAAACAGTACGAAAATAACTTTTCACTTTCCACCGAACCCAGATATTAGTAAAGTCCAGTTTCCAGTGTTTCAACGTTATAAACTTGTAAACTACAAGCAGTTAGGTCGTTTGAATCGTTTAGTGACAATAAATGTTGACTGTACTGTGACTGTTGTGCATGTGCTCAGTCAGTTGGTCTTGTCAATAGTCTATGATATATAAACTCTGCGAATTAATTTGCACTCAAGAATGGTATTTATTCACATATTCAAGATTACTATTCACTGAACAGTGTAAACCTAAATACCAACTGTCAGCTGTCAATATTAAAATATTAATATCTAGTTAATAACATTCTGGATTCTATATATTTAAAATACTATACTTAAAATGTTCTGCTATGCTTTACTATAATTGCAAACTAGAAAGTTTTACAAAACTTCTTCTTTCTACATTCCAATTTATTTTGAATTTGAACTTCGCACAAAACCAACACTATCATGAAACGAAAAGTGTGCAGTAATGTACAGTAATCTCTACTCTCTACTTCTCTCCTGCACAGCATTAAGCACTGTGTAACCATAACCTTAGAAGTAGAGACAGTAGAGCCCTCCGATACTATCGACAACGTGAAGGCCAAGATCCAGGATAAAGAAGGGATCCCCCCAGATCAGCAGCGATTGATCTTCGCCAGGAAGCAACTCGAAGACGGCCTAACTCTTTCGGATTACAACATGCAGAAAGAGTCGACTCTTCATCTGGTGCTCCGTCTCCGTGGTGTTCACACTCCACAGTCATTATCATTTTTTCGGTTTCAGTAGGAAGTATGCGCCTTTGCATGCAATATATGCATGCAACTTGCAACATTCACATGCACTAACAATGCTTAAAAAATAAAATATTGAATGTGACATTTTTAAATTTTTTAATACCGCAATTCTGTAGCTATTAAGCCATTAACACCAAATTTGTTAACAATGACACATTAACTTTATTTAAAAATTCAAACGATTTAAAATTATTAAAATATGCAGATAAAAATAAATAGGATTAGTAAATAATTGTTGATTAATTTGCGGAAGCCCAAAATGCGAATTTTTAATATTTAAAATAATTTAAATTTTTTTTGCGTCAACTTTGGCTTCATCTTTGGCAATGAAAAATTATTAAAGTTGACGTCATTGTTAGAATTTGGAATTCAAACATTATTATGGTTTGTCAGTTTGTAATGTCTTCTCAATGAGCATGTATTTCGGTGGTTTCGGTTGCAAACTAGACAGACGAAGAGCCTTGGATCACAATGTTGGAGAAAATGGTCTTTCAGTTTTCTAATGGCAGTCATTGTTGATTCAGTCTCAAAATTGCAGTTACGGACACAACAAACATGCACTGCAAAAATCAAAAAAAAAATGATTCGTGAATTAAAAAAACAATTATTAATTTACCGTTAAACCAGTGACACACGGTCGACACTGTTGGTCAAACATGCATAAAAGACGAAACACAAAACACGACTGTGTTGAGTTTTAAACTATTAAGTATAAAATAAGAGACAATATGGTTAGTAAAATTTAAAATGTTAGCAACATGGTTTAAAGTTATAATTTGAAACTCACTAAGTTTGACCACATTTGTTTGCCCGTTTTCAGTATTTACTATATTTAATTTCACTAAAGTATCAAAAAACTGCTCAAAATTTTCTAAAGTATTTCTGGGCATATTAACGGTTATTCACAATTATTGGAAGAAATTGGATTATATGCTCTTAGAGGATCCATCCAGATTTATAATCATCATATAAATAATTATTAGTGATAAATACTAATATTTTCGTTAATCACATATTAATACTATAAAATGTTGTGTATTGTATACTGAGTCGTAAGGCTATTGTAGTTGTACAACAGTGACTGAATAAAGTTTGTATATATATATATATTATGAAAAAATCTGAGTAAACTTTTTTTTCTTATTCTCAAAACCTTAAATTGGGGGACGTGTCGTCACTATTGGCAGCAATACTGGCATAAGAATGTCCTCAAATCCTCCAAAACTGGTTAACTGAACAACTGAAAACTTGAAAAATCATACCAGATAAATTCTAAACTGGTGTTAGTCCGCAGGTTTTAGTGTTAGTGTGTGGGCTTTGGTGTTTGCTCAAGCTTTAGCTTTAGCAACTTTGGCGGTGGTTTAATTAATGGTGGGAATTTGTGATTAAACGTTCGCCCAAAATGCGAATTTTTAATATTTAAAATAATTTAAATTTCATGGTGCTCAAACAACTAAATAATACCCACAGTAATTAATACATGTGTCAAATGTAACAACATCCTTAAAAAGTCGACTCTTCATCTGGTGTTCCGTCTCCGTGGTGGGGTGTAGAGTTTAGTAAAGACTCACATTTATCGACATTTAATTATTGCAATTTTTATCCCGCTCGGGATGCGTAAGTAAAAAAGAGTAGCTACTAAGCTATCTGATGCATGTAATCTATTAGTGCTACTTAGTTAATTCAGTGTTTAGTTTGTCAGTGGTACAGCCACACAGCGGGACACTTCTATCCAGTGTCTGCACAGTACTTATTTATGGTTATGACACGATTACATTAATAATGAGCATACATAAATCTACAAAAGCGTATATTAAAATTTAAAATTAGTAGTTGCAGCATGTGCACTTAGCTGTGCCCAGTGTTCACACTCCACAGTTATTATCATTTTTTCGGTTTCAGTATGAAGTATGCGCCTTTGCATGCAATATATGTATGCAACTTGCAACATTCAAATGCACCAACAATGCTTAAAAAATAAAATATTGAATTTGACATTTTTAAATTTTTTAAAACCGCAATTTTGTAGCTATTAAGCCATTAACACCAAATTTGTTAACAATGACACATTAACTTTATTTACAAATGCAAACGATTCAAAATAATTAAAATTGCGCAGATAAAAATAAACATGATTAGTAAATAATTGTTGATTAATTCAAATTCCACGTTTAATTGTATTTTATGAAAAATGAAAAGGTTTTAGTGTTAGTGTGAGGGCTTTGGTGTTTGCTCAAGCTTAAGCTTTAGTAACTTTGGCGGTGGTTTAATTAATGGTGGGAATTTGTGATTAAACGTTCGCCCAAAATGCGAATTTTTAATATTTAAAATAATTTAAATTACATGCTGCTCAAACAACTAAATAATACCCACAGTAATTAATACATGTGTCAAATGTTACAACATCCAGAAAGAGTCGACTCTCCATCTGGTGCTCCGTCTCCGTGGTGAGGTGTAGAGTAGAGTTTAGTAAAGACTCACATTTATCGACATTTAATTATTGCAATTTTTATCCTGCTTGGGCTCAGTTTCACCAAAAACAGTTATTTTAATTTTCTTGTAATTAAATTCAAGAGCAGTTTTATAGTTCTAGTATGTTCAAGCCCATAATAAATCAACCTAACTTCATGTATATATAAAGATACAGTACATACAATACTACTGTAGCACAGTAGCCATCAGCCAGAAAACTTATACTCAATTTACTGTGACACCACTGACACCGACACCTGACACCGTCCCCTACACTGCCGCCACAGTCCGCCACACCACAACACAGGGTATAGGTATCAGTATATTAATTAATTAATTAACTAATATTAAACAAATATTACTATTACTATTATTACTAGTAATCATCACTCACTCGTACCGCTGACTATTACTTTTATCTTATATCCTGTGTCAGAATAGTGCCAGCTACGGTGTCGGTGTGTGATCAGTGTGATTCATATATTATTACCTTCGTATACAATAATACAATATATTTATATTTCATCATACTTTTACATTACACAGTATCTCTGATATTTTTTTTATGACAGTATGAGTCCAAAACAACCTTTACGACATATCGATCACTCTTACACTTTTGGGCTCAAATACCCCACTACGGATATCAAATTTCAGGACTCTAAAAGCTCTATGAGCTTTTTCTGATTTTTGAGCATCGACGAGCTTCGAGAAAAAAAAATGAGCTCGCGCGTGCCTGCTATGTTTTCGATTTTACTGACCGGAGCTTTGGTCAGTGCGATCGGTCCTACCGGTCACCGGCTCCGTGTCTTACACTGATTCCTTGTCAGCTTCCGGCACACCGTATACTACTATGGAGTTTCTGTTGTGTTGAGTAGCAAAGCGGTATGTTGAAAGACGTAGAGAATTTTGCATGAAAGATTTGGGCAGTTTTGCATTTTGAGTGGAGTGCAGATGTAATTTACTGCAGTTAGTTTAGATGTCGTTTATCTTGTTGCTCTTTTGTTTTGGTGCTGTGAGAATTTGCTTGCCTGTGATTGCTGAGTATGAAGTTCGTTTTCGATTTTGTTGACGTTCTGAATTAAAGGTTTTATTGTTGCAATGGCTTGGGTTTTGAGTGAAGATAGTTTGTTTTGGACTTTTGAAATTGATTGGAGTTCATTTAGTATACTAAGGAGCAGTTTATTTGCCTTTTTCTGTATTTTATATATACAAGAGTATATATCTTGAATATTTGCTGTGCTGTCTTGTGTGAGGAATGTAAGTTGAGTTGCTAAATTATTTAATTTTGTTGTAATGGAATTTAGCACGTCCGGTTGTAGCGTTCGGCAGGATGTTGACTTAAGTATGGTAATAAATTAATGCCTACGTTGTAGAAAGTAAGTAAATTTATTTTAGAGAAATATTAAATATATTTGTGTTTTTGCCTTTTTTCTACAAACTGAATTAATTGTTAAAAGTCAAAGTAACACTATTTGATTTGAAAACATTTTTGGATTTGAGTGATATAATTTAAAACCATAGAACACGTTATTACGTATATAAAAGATGTTTCGTTCAAAATATTGCACAAAATGGAAAATTTATTGTTTTTTGCGTTTTTCTCGAAAAGTTTAGTCACAAATTTAAAAAGGTATTAACTTATAGATTTAATTAAATTTTAGAGTTCAGTGGTGCAATTATAAAACTCAATCCAAGCTAGGAGACAACAGAGTAAATTAATTGTGCAGGAGCTTGTAAAAGTTGATGTGTCGTGGACCGTGTCTGAGACCGAACTCCCATTCATCGAGTACGTCTGAGAGAGGGGGCACAAAAATAATGTGCTCCATCACAGATTCGACCTTAACTACTTCGCGTTACGTGTAGATCGTGTAATTACTTTGCTACAGGGGCCTATTCATAACAATATTATACTTAAACTATTTCAATTGCTTTATTCAAACTATTGCCATGAAGGAGTCGTTCACATCTGCCATTTCATACATAAATTATTTTTCACATATTCTAAGTGGCGTTGAACAATCGTACAGCATCATATTTTCAACGTAGGGTACTTTGAAATGAAATTTTAAAACTGTCATTTACATTGCACTTAACACACTGCATTTAAATTTCTTATATGTAAAAATCTTACGCAATATTATGTAATTCAAAAATCATAATGAGCTATGTACAAATAAAACACCTAATGAATTGGATACGCTCTTAACATTAATAAAGAGTTTTTGAAAAGTGGATGAGAGATCGTCCACAAATGACGTCATTGGTATAGTCAATCTTTTACTTGATCTACTTGGTCCCTGATGACAATATAATGATGATATGTTACTAATTGCCATTTACGCAATGGTTAAGCTGATACTGATGACAGGGAAGAGGAAGGGGCATAAGATCTTACAAATGCCATTTTTTCATGACAGCATATGCAGTGGCTGCGGAAGCACGGAGGACAAGGGGGCATGAAAATGTCCTGAAAATTTTAATTCATAATGTTAATGAATAGGTACATACTTAAGTATGTACCTATGCTTAACATATGCTTGTCCCCCCTTGGAATATTGACCTTCCGCAGACACTGAGCATATGTGGACAATCCCTAGTGACCTATTAGTGACTAGACCATGAAATTTTTATTAGGTTTATCAAGACTTGTATGCAAAATTCAACGTTGACAAGGAAAGAATCAAAAATCCGGCGCTTCGCGCCGGATTTGTCGACCGGGGGCGGGCCCGAAGTAGATGCTGAGCTACAACAAAGGCACAAGATAATTTATGTTACGCTAAAAGACGACATAAAATTTATGAAAGCTCCCCTACCATGAATGAGCCATATACAAATGTGCGTAGCATGTATTTTAATGTAGCTCCCAAACCTTTATAAATTTCACTATTTACAAATGCCGTCATTTATGGAAGCTCCTCTACCATCAATAAGCCATATATGGTTGTACGTGGCGTCTAGTTAAAAAAAACTTTAAAATTTTCCAAAATTGCATGATTCACAAATGACGTGATTTTTGGAGTTTCCCTTACAATCAATAGGCCATATCCAAATGTACGTGGCAAGCAGCTAAAAACAAAGGTTGAAAAAAATTTTAAAGTTAAAACATTTATATTCTATAAAGATAGGTTGGTAACAAGTTAGTATAATGATTTGGAAAAAAATTCAAAACATGGCAATGGTAGTACTAAAAACTGTGATATTTGTGGGACGTCATTATGGACGAACCTTTATTATCTATAATTTATACTGATATGTTCGTGACATGTTGTTAAAATAGGTTGAAAAAAAATTGAATTTCAAATTGGGGGTACCAAAAACTATGATATTGGTGGGACGTAATTATAGACCATCCCTAAATATATATAATTTGCATAGATATAATTGTGACATGTGGGTAAAATGATTTGGAAAAAAGTTCAAAAGTTGGCAATGGGGGTGCCTAAAACTATAATATTTGTGGGACGTCATTATGTACGATCCCTAAATATATATCATTTGTATAGATATAATTGTGACATGTAGGTGAAATGGTTTGGAAAAAAGTTCAAAAGTTGGCAATGGAGGTGCCTAAAACTATGATATTTGTAGGACGTCATTATAGACCAACTCTGAATATCTATAATCTATAAAGATATGTTCGTGACATGTTGTTAGAATAGATTGAAAAAAAAATTGAATTTCAAATTGGGGGTACCTTAAACTATGATATTTTTGGGACGTCATTATGTACGATTCCTAAATATATATAATTTGTATAGATATAATTGTGACATGTAGGTAAAATGGTTTGGAAAAAAGTTCAAAAGTTGGCAATGGGGGTGCCTAAAACTATGATATTTGCGGGACGTCATTATGGACGAGCCCTGAATGTCTATATACTATATAGATATGTTCGTTTAACATTGAAGTGACAGACTCATGACTATTATGCCAGGCTGCATTGTTAACGTCTGTAAAATGATGAGGAAGGAGAATTCCGAATGCCAGAGCTGGTATTCGAAGAGTGGACCCCCGTCATGAGAACGAATATTTCCCAAGTTTACATTGCAGTGTCAAACCAACGACCCCTATACCAGTCTGCCCTGAGAACGTACATATGTCAGCAGTACATTTACCTGTAATGAGTATTAGTGAAAATTTTCTATGTGTATTTTTAACGGCGAAACTTGACAAGCTCTCATCTCAATATGTACATTCCATGTATTATCAGCCCTTTTTAGATGCTGAGCAAGCATCTATTGGTCTGGTGTCTGTCTGTCTGTCTGTCTGTCTGTCTGTCTGTCTGTCTGTCTGTCTGTCTGTCTGTCTGTCACAATGTCGGTAGGTCGCACGCTACAGGTCGCAGTTTTGAAGATTTTAAATTGAAATCTTTTTTAATCGCCCAAAAAAGCGAGAGAAAAGTGCTGTATAGTTTTTGGTTATTATTCAATTTATAGTTTGTTTGCAATTAACAGTTAAACCGACCAAGAATAAACTCCATTTTTTAAGATAAAAAAAAGGGCAAAAAATACATGGAAGGTACATACGGAGCTGAGAGCTTGTCAAGTTTTGCCATTGAAAATACACATGGAAAATTTTAACGAGTGTTAAATGCAAGTAAAGGTACTGCTCACAATATGTACGTTCACATGCCAGTCTAGTGTAGTAGTCGTGGTACTGGGACTGCGACATGGAGGTGCAAAATATCCACGCTCAATACAAGAGTCCACACATCGAGCACCAGTTTAGCTATTCTCCTTCCTCGAGATACCTAGGTATATAGGTGTTCAAGGGTCGTCCACAATGACGTCCTTGGACAAAATAAACATACATAGGTATATAGGTTATTAATGTTCGGGGGTCGTCCACAATGACGTCCTTGGACAAAATAAACATACAAAGGTATATAGAATATTAATTTGGACAAAATAAACATACATATAGGTATATACGTTATTAATGTTCGGGGGTCGTCCACAATGACGCCCTTAGACAAAATAAACATACATAGGTATTTAGGTTATTATTGTTCGGGAGTCGTCCGCAATGACGTCGTTGGACAAAATAAACATACACAGGTATATAGGTTATTAATGTTTGGGGGTCGTCAACAATGACGTCCTTGGACAAAGTAAACATACATAGGTATGTAGGTTATTAATGTTCGGGGGTCGTCAACAATGACGTCCTTGGACAAAATAAACATACATAGGTATATAGGTTAATGATGTCCACAAAGACGTTCTTGGATAAAATAAACATACATAAGTATATTGGTTAATAATATTCGGGGGTCGTCCACAATGACGTCCTTGGACAAAATAAACATACATAGGTATATATGTTATTAATGTTCGGGGGTCGTCCACAATGACGTCCTTGGACAAAATAAACATACATAGGTATATAGGTTAATAATGTTCGGGGGTCGTCCACAATGACGTCCTTGGACAAAATAAACATACATAGGTATATAGTTTAATAATGTTCGGGGGTCGTCAACAATAACGTCCTTGGACAAAATAAACATACATAGGTATATAGGTTAATAATGTTCGGGGGTCGTCAACAATGACGTCTTTGGACAAAATAAACATACATAGGTATACAGGTTATAATTCATAATTGTTCAAGGGTCGTCCACAATAACGTCCCTGGACAAAATAAACATACGGGTATATAGGTTAATACAATTCCGGGATCGTCCATAATGACGTCTATTGAAAAAATACTATGGTATTTAATACCCTTATTTCTAACTTTTAAATATTTTCTAACCTAGATTATTTATGTTCGGGAGTCGTCCAAAATGAAGTCCTTCAAAAAAATAATATAGTTATTACTCTCACCCTTTCCAACCTAAAAAACGTTTTAAACCTTTTAAACAGTATGCAATGAACATACCAAGGTATATGGGTTAATATTATTCAGGGATCGTTCATAATGACGTCATTCAAATATCATAGTTTTAGGTACCCGGTTTATAACTGTATAATATTTTCGAACCTTTGTTTTTAACTGCTTGCCTTGTACATTGGAATATTTCCTATTGATAGTAGGGGAGGCTCCATAAATGACGTCATTTGTAAATGGTGCAATTTATAAATATTCTTTAGCTATAAAACACCCCATGCTACGTACATTCGTATATGGCTTATTGATGGTAGGGGAGCTTCCACAAATCTTATATCATCTTTTAGCGTAACAGAAATTGTCTTGCGCTTTTGTGAAAGCTCAGCATCTACTTCGGGCCCGCCCCCGGTCGACAAATCCGGCGCGAAGCGCTGGATTTTTTTTAATCTTGAAACATTGATTTAATTCTTGGTCGGTTTAACTGCTAATTGCGAAGAAACTATAACTTCAATAATAACCAAAAACTATACAGCACTTCTCCCTCGCTTTTCTGGGCGATTAAAAAAGGTTTCAATTTAAAATCTTCAAAAATGCGACCTGTAGCGTGCGACCAGCAGCCATGCGGACAGACAGACAGACAGACAGACACCAGACCAATAGATGCTTGCTCAGCATCTGAGTCTTATTTCATATAAACGTGAAATAGTTGCATTTTTGATTTTGCAGTAAACATATTTTTTAAACAATTCAAAATGCATAAACTACGCAATTCTTTAAATGCAAAGTTGTCTCTGATTCAACCAACAACTTTGTGAATGTATGCTGAACAGATGGTGATCTCGTAGCTGACCTAGAGTCATTTTACATTAGTTACACTTTAGCATTCAAAGCTAACTTACCTTTCCTGAAAATTTTTAATTCAAGGCGCAGTACGGTATATAATTTCTTTACAAATTCCGAGCGGCGTTGAACTACAATGCATTGGATTCCAATTTCTAAGTATTTGTCATACAAATATAAATTACTACATATAATTCCATTAGGAAGATATTTAAAGACTATTTTCAGTTCACTAGATTTAAAAAATTAAATTACCTTAAACAGTAGAGTAAGTAGCTACCGTTACAAGTTTTAAATTTTACATTTTTAAGCCAGCTTAATTTTAAAATTTCGAAACGGAGTCAAGCAGAAGTATTGCAATTTATTTCCACAAAATCATCAGGAACTTTGTTGCAGTTTCGACTTGTATTTCAGATTCTTCCCTAATAAAACAGATATGCATAAAAGATGTGAGTACTTTTAATGTTTATGCTTAAGGTGGTTATAATTATTTTTTTCAGTATTGTTACTAAACGTGTAAATGAAAACTACTATTCGAGTGCTATTTCCCTTAGTAGCTGTGGGTTGTGCGGCTGGTGCTGCACAACGCTAAGCGATAGTTCCTTATGCAGTGTTGGCAAACCAATAGTTACTTTAGCTAAGTCAGGTCCTGGGTACGAGCCTACAAGCTTGTGGACGGGTGTAAGGCAACACCATGTCTCAAGAAAATAGCAAATCAAACGTACTGTAACATTTGAAATATATCAGTTTTATCAGAGAAGAGAAAGAAGCAGCAAACCATTTGCCAAAACGTTTTCTATGCATTTGTGGAAAGAATTCGCAAAATACCTACTTACTTTCGTTTCGACATTGTGCAAATGCGAATTTTAAAAAATGTCGTTGGCTTACAAAAATTATTAATAATTTTTTAAACAGTAGCATAGTGCTCACCAAACTTTTTATTCACATTTAATAAATCAAGTGAATTAAAAACAGTCATTATTTGTATGAATACTACAATAGTATGTAGCAATTAGTAATTCGTAATTTATATTTGCTGGAAAAATCATTCCCTGAAAACGAATTTGCACAATGTTCGACGCCGCGAACCTGTCGAAAAACCAAAATAGACTTATAACATCTGTGTAAATGAGGTTTTTTACGTACTGCATTCGAATGAGCTAAAAGACCTATGGGGTCAGTCAAAGCTTATCTATACCTACTTGGCAGGCGTGACGGAAAAATTATTACATCTAATGAATTACTTCGAGACTTAAAAAATTAAAAACAAGAGTAGCCCCATTTTATTGAGAAATCGTGTACAATTCTGCTAGTAATATATTTTTTTAAAGCTGTAGACAATTAAATAATATTCACTTAAATCTTTTGCTAGGTCTACATTGTGCACGTTGTTTCCGGAAGATCTGGTTGCAATGCATTAATGTAATTAGTAGTGGGTAAGGGAGGACATAACGCCGGTGAAGACTCAAAAACATGCATTATCAAATTTAACTAAAAATAAGATAAACTACCTTAGTGCAGAAAATTTGAAATATGGTGATCCTAAAAGCATAAAATCGAACGTTTTGCACATTTCGAAATCATGTAAACTGAATATCTTGCACTTTTCAAAATCGCTTAAATAGAAAATTTTTAACTTTTTAAAACCGTGCAAAAAAAATTTGCAAATATAAGGAAAATTGCAAATAAAACATGTCTTTGCTGTTTAAAAACTTAAAGCTGGCATTTTTGCCTGCTGCTTCATTTAGTGTATTTTTGACATAGCTCATAGAAATATTAGCTTAAATAGGATTTATAGGATGGCTTAAAAATACATGACTTAAACATTCTTGTAAGAGTAGCATTCTACTTGCCCTACGTTTGAGCAAATTGTTTTAATTGTAGTGAATTAAAAGTAGTCAGTATTATTCTGCGTATAACAATAATATTTATATGTAGTAATTTCTATTTGCTTGAAAAAAACTTCCTTTATAATCGAATGTATTACAGTTGGACGTCGCTTGGAATCTGTTGCTAAATAATATTGAATAGTACCTGTGCAGGTAACTATTTCAAGGCTTTTGGTGGCAGATAGGGAATAAAATGCAAGAATAGTACTTTAGGTCAATGACGATTTGCATTGAGCAATCACGATCTGTTCAGTATACAAACAAATCTTTTGTTTCAAACTGTGCTGCTACATATTTATAATATGATATTAAAGTTAGCGATGATGGCAAAGACTGAAGCTCTTGTTTAGTAGCAGCCTTTTAGCAATGAGATTAGGCCGCTTAAATTATATGCCCAATCTAAAATTCAATAAAGCGATCTTTTATTTTTTCAATTTCTTAACAATTAATCTGGCATATGAAAGCATTGGATAGCAGCACAAGCTTTAAAATAAATCCATCATACATTGTAATCACCTGTGAGAAATTTGATAACAGTTAAAAATGTTGAAACAAAAAAGTTGCAACACCGCAAAAGTCAACAAAAACAAAAAAAACTCATTCAGTTGCCATGATAACCAAAACTATTTTAGTCAAAAACAGCACTGTATTAGAAACCGGCGCTATACTAGAGGCCCGCGGTATTTTGGAAGATATACGGTACTGGCTTCTGTTTCGAAATTGTATAAACGCGTATTTAAAAATAGTAAATGTCTTAAAAAACGTGATTTTAAATATTTTGCAACAGGACCATACTACTTGCCTCACTATTTAAGCAGATTGTTTGGATCTAGTGAATTGAAAATAGAGATTGTTTTTCTGCGTAATACATTGATAGATATTAATTCATATTCGCAGGGATCCAATTCCATTTCTTAAAGTTTAGCGCCGCTTGGAATGTGTAGCAAGATAATTCATGCGAATGAGGTGATATCTCACCAACTTCAATTAATGCAAGAGTATAAATAATTCGATATTGAAGCGCATGTACATACGATTTATTACTCTATGTCAACTATAAGCTGAGCCATCTGTTCAGTGTTCAACATATAATAACATAGTTCTTGTTTAATTTAGCCTGTTTATAATATGGTCTGAAATTAAAACCAGTGTAAAGATTAAAAAGTTCAGCACCCCTTGTTTAATGACAGTATTAGCAGTTAGATTTGATAGTTTAAATTTCCCATCAAATCAAAAATTCAGTACTTTGATGTTTTATTTTTTTAATTTATTGATAAGAAATCTAGAATCTCCAAGTGTCGCCTAAAACTGTACAATAAATCAAACATTGTAATCGTCCTTCAGGAGACGTATTAACAGTTAAATGTGGAAATTTTAAAATCACAGCAAATTGTGAAAAAAATATTTAAACCGAAAACTCAAAATAAATGTAAATAACTGACATACCATTTATTAAGTAATATTATAGTAAATGTAGTTATTAATTGTTTACAGAAATTAAAAAAAATTAAAACATTAGTTAAAACAGTAGTTAATAATGTCAAAGGCGCGATCGCAAATGTTTTGGAATTTTTGTGAAAAAATCTAAACTCTACTTTTCTAATTTTTAATTTATAGTGTGATTTTAGTTATGTGTACTGCCTGTGTTTTTGAGATTCTAGTTTTACCGGATTGCTTTAAAGCGACAAAATATTTAAATCGTAGATATAATTTAAAATATAAATACATACAACAAAAATATTGCATTGTGCGTGCACAACCAAACTTTCTTACAGCCAATTTTTCATTTAAACAGTCCAGCTGAATTTGTATTGAGGTTCAATGTGCCTTTCAAACGGAAACTTTCTCAAAACTTCTCAAAAAATTGTAAGCTTAACGCTTTTTGCAACAAAAACAAAACTCATCATCATGATCATTTCTAAATTAGGTAAGTTTTTAAAATTTTCGATTACGATGCCGTATATATTTTAAATTTGTAATATAATTTTTAAACAAATGGCAATTTCTAAGGTAATTTTAAATATGTTGAGCTTATGAGTGTTGTTATAGATATGATGATACGGTGCACTTGTAATTTTTAGCTGGTTTTTGTTATTTTAGCCTCCGCAATGTTGGTCTGCCCAATATTTGGCCTGTCCAAGCCACAGCATTTCATACATCAACCGCTCTCCCGCTTTTCGAGCCTGCGTGCCTCTGGTTACGGAACCTACTGAAAAGCCGTTTTATTGACCCAGGACTCGTATGTGCTTAGTGCTTACTCCTGCCGTTAATTTATACGGATTCAATTGGTTTGAAATTGGACTTTAAAAATGGGAAAAATTCAAATATTTAAAATCCGAGTTTGCATTGTGTAATTTTTATTTGTTTAATTTTATGTATTTTTACTTTCACAGGGAACTCAAATTTTGTAAAAATCATAGCTTTGTACGTGCAAATAAAAGTTCAATGAGCAAATCATTCTTGGGTAATTATAATATGTGGTAGTTAGTGATCGAAATGGTCTGGTCTGGTCCGGGTTTTATGGTCTGGTCTGGTCCGACATCACCGGACCAGACCAGACTAGACCAGACCACTTCGGACCAGTAAATCTCAAATCAAAATTTTTCTGACAAATTTCGCCTAAAATTTTGCTCAGGATTTTTCGACAAATAAATATCACTAATTTAAAAGAATTGATTTTAAATGTAATACATAAATATATATGTACATAATTAATTCAACAAAAAAGAGCAGAAAGCAAAATTATGCTGCCGAATTTCCTTAAAAATTCTGCATATGGTCGGACCAGTAAAATCTGGTCTGGTCTGGTCTGGTCCGAAAAAGTCTGGTCTGGTCCGAAATCCTCGGACCAGACCAGACCAGACCAGACCAGATTTTACTCGTCCGGACCATACCATTTCGATCACTAGTGGTAGTAAATAATATTTTGGAATACTGCTTTGTGGTTTGAACAAAATCGAACACCGCTAAATGTTATTTGCCCGTCGTTTTCTCACTTGATGGTTATGGTCGGCAATTCATGTTATTGTACTTGTAATATCGAAACGCAAATAAAATAGTAATCCGCAAATTACCAAACTGTTTACTGTCGATTTTTATTTTAATGGTTTAGAAAGTTAAACGCCACACACTTTACTTCTTTAAGTTCATACAACCTGTAAGGGTAAGGCTTAGTTGATAAATGGATCGGGTAATAGTCGCCCCCGTTTAAGTCGCCCCCACATTAGTCGCCCCAGGGTAATAGTCACCTCCGTTTAAGTCACCCCGGGGTAATACTCGCCCCCGTCATATTCGCCCCCACATGTCTCACAACTCTCTCAGTCGTCTATTTCGTCATCGTATTTTTTTTTCGTCATCGTAGTTTTCTTAATCATTGAGTTTTTTTCGTCATAGGGTTATTCTCGTTATAGGTTTTTCTCGTTATTAGGATTTTCCGTCATTGTTATGTTGATTAAAATGATTACAGCTCTGGCTTTCGTGCCAGTAACACATATCCTAGCCTACTATGCTCTGCATTCGTATTTAATTGGGAAGCATTGTGGCATGAAGCGGTTACTGCAGTACTTTATGAAGAATTACATCGGCACAACAATCTGTCCTCCGACATTCCCACCTGCACTGTGGGCAGTTCATGACAGAGTCTTACGAGGGAATCCCAGATCAAACAACAGCGTCGAAGGTTTCAATCACGGTTTTAATATTCGCGTTGGTTGTGTCCATCCTAGTGTATTCAAGATAATTCCCTGTTTCCAAGATGAGCAAAGCAAAACCGAACGTAATTTGTTGCGTCATATTTTGTGAAGCATTTTTTTCATTTTTTTATCATTTTTTAAATTTTTTTACAATAAACTGACAACGGTTATCATCTGCACTACCTCTACTACTCTACGTGCATACACCACGGGGGCGAATATGACGGAGGCGAGTATTACCCGGGGGTGACTATTACCCGGGGGCGACTAATGTGGGGGTGAGTAATGTGGGGGTGAGCAACGTGGGGGCGACTTAAACGGGGGCCACTAAAGACCGTACCTGATAAATCGCCCGTGGTATCGCTAAAGATTTGAAATATTATACAAAAATTATTGGGCAAGTTGTTCCTACCTATCTACATAATTTACCAGATTTTTCACATTTTTGAGATACTTAAACAATTTCAACGTGTGATATACCATTCGAAATCTAATGACTTGTAGATTCTAAATAACGCAAAAGGGAAGAGTTTATCGACAAACGGTTGTCGTTTTTAATTAAAAAACCGTTACTTTTTTGAAAATTCTGCCTAAAATTGTTTGTATATGACGGAACCCAAAAACAAAATAGCGTTTTTTCTTTATTTTTAAAGGGCTTTAAAATGATATATCATGCATCAACATCAGTCAACTTTGAGAACAAATCAGTAACGTTTTTTTAATTACAATTAAAAATTAATCATGATCTGAGCTTTCACACTTACGAGCAACACGAACCAACGTATCCACCCGGATTTTCTCGCTATATTTTTTTTTGAGAAGAGCATCCAAAATAACTTAGATTTGCTTAACAACATGGTGCGCTTTATGAGTTTTTTTCGATAAAATTATTTTTCGAAAAAACAAAAAAGGCCTTAAATTGTATATGTAATGGATTTTTCATCCACATTATCAAATTTTATTCAAAAAAAAACTCATGAAGCGCACCATGTTGTTAAGCAAATCTAAGTTATTTTGGATGCTCTTTTCAAATAAAAATATGGCGGGAAAATCCGTGGGGATACGTTGGTGCGTGTTGCTCGTTAGTTAATTAGCTTCGCTTATTCATTTCGGTTTAAATAGTGTATCAGTTATGTGCAATTTCATTTAGTAAGATGTTAAAATTTGGATTTTAATTTTTCGCGGCAAATTCAAAAAACAATTTTCTTCAAAAATGAAATGTTTTGAAATACAAATTGGATTTACATAAATTTAAACTGCCTAACGTCCCTGTTAAGACTGCCATTAAACATTATTGTTTACATTATTGTACCTAGATAAAAAGTAGGAGTCAAAATCTATTTAACATACGTTTAAAAACATTGTTTATTAAGCTCAATTTCAACAGCTTGACTACTCATTCTGTCTTGTAAAGTGGTTTAAATGATACTTTTAACAGCCTTATTAAGAAAAACCTTTTTAAAGGGTTAGGTAACATGTAACAATATATTATAAATGACATAAAAGCAAAATGCTCTTAATTAAAACAGTTTATGCACAGGTGATAGTCACTGTAATAGCGTTCATAAAGATTACAATTATGACAGTTTGCTAATGCGGTGTGCGCTTGCGGCACGTCCTGCAAATGCAACATAACATCTTATATTGAATTAAATATGACTTATTTAAATGTTTTTGGAATACCACGACAAAATCTACACAACATATCTCAGGACTCGCAGAATTTTTTGCTTTATTCTTAAAATTTTGTAAAATACAAATATTTACTAAAGTTTTTTATATGTATCAGTTTTATCAGGGGGAAAGCAGTCATACGAGTCGAAAAACAGTTTTCTATGCTTTTGTGAAAATAACTCGCAAAATAACTAGGTCCTTGCTTTCGTTTCAAAATTGTGTAAATGAGTATTTAAAAAAAGGAGCTGGTTTAAATATACATAGTTTATAACGTTTTGTTACAATAGCTCACTATTTTCCCTACTTTGTAAGCAAATTTTTCAATCTAGTGAATTACAAATACTCATCATTTGTTTGCGTAATACAATGATATTGTGTAGTTATTTCGCTTTGCTTTAAAAATCCTACAAATTTGGCATTAAATGTAACACAGTTCGACGCTGCTTGGAATTTGTTACGAGATAGTTAATAAGATTAGTGTTGAATGCATTAAAATTTAGCTTGGTCCGACTACTCCTGGCCCTTATTGCATAAAAGTTACAAGGGCTCACAAGTCCACAAGTTTACAAACTTGTAATCACAAGTGCACCGATTTGGTTGCATATAAAAATTGTAAAATTGTAAAGTTACAAGTAAATACAAGTAAAATTACAAGTGTGTGTTGCATAAACGCCTAAAAAATTTACACATTTGTAAAATTGTAAAAAATTTTCTACACATGCTCGGACCTATGTAAATTTTTATTTCAATGGAAAATGGAAAGCAAAAAAAATAATTGGAGCTTCTAAAATTATTGTTATCATAAAGTTTATTATTAAAGCATAATACTTGAGTTCAAAAATATTTAAAAAACACGAAAACCCCAAAAAGTGATCAGTGGCCAAAGTTTAAGCAGTACGGCCTATACATTTCTAAGTAACTAATATCCGTACAGCTTATGGTCTCAACTGTCTTCAGTAGTGTTTTAAGCTTTTGTTTTAAAAAAATCTGGCTATGCAAAATCAACAGTGTTAAGTATTGTTTTGCATTTTGTAATGCCGATCACAATTAGGACGCTACTTTTCTATTAGTTTTAAATTAGTTTTATCTAACTCATCATCATCTTAAAGCCATTTAGGACGCTGTGAGATTTTTCAAAGTTTTTGCATGCAATAATCTGTTACTCTTGTAACTTCTAATCTACATAATAATAAAATTCAAATAACGCTGTCCGTTTCTGTCCGCCATTTCTGTCCGCCGTTTCTTTCCGCTGTCCCTCTCTTTTACTTTATATATCTCCTATGTACTGTAAAATTAATTTAAATGAGATAGGTTTTGTATTCTTAACAAGGAAATGATGTCAGACCAACCAATATTAATTTCAATACCTTGCCAAATGTAATCGTCAATTTTTTTAAAGATAACATAGCGACACTAACCTTCAATATACTGTTCGATGAGGAATTAAATTCTGTATTAGGTTTATTAAAATTTTGTGACATTAATATTCAATACTGACTGTATGTTTAAAGAAACAACGAAAAATGAAGAATTTTTTTGGTTTTTTAGCTATAAATATGTCTTAAATAAATGACGTTACATTCCGTCCGTAGGACGGGCCGCGTTACTAGTTTAAGATAATATGATAGTTTTTGTGTACATAAAAGATTCACAGAGAAGTATAATAATACCGTGTTCTTCACAATATACGTCGCATGTGCAAGAAGATACAGGTTCTTGAAGTTTATAAAAAATAAACCCGGTCACAATTAGGGCGAACCTTATTATACTATTAGCTTAGTATTAGTTGCACACTATTTAAATTACATAAAGCACAATTGCATATTGCATAGCAATATCAAGAACAATATGATAAAAGAAAGACACCATGGTAACGAAGTGGAAATTGCTTTATTTTTTCTTTGCTGCTGTGCTATAATCATTAATCATCTTTGCCATCAGCGATGCCGAGCATCCATATAATACAAGGAATGATTTGTTCTTCCTACTGTGACTGACCGGCATTTCATTTATTATTTTTAGAAATTAGAGTTAAAACAAACCAACAGTTTATAGATGTGTTTGGAAGTACTTACTAGTAGTAACTCTGTAACACATTATCGAATTATCACTGCCTAATAATTAGTTTGAAATAATTCTACAAAAACAAGTTAAGGTTTAGTAACCCAAAATGTAATTATCTTTTATTTTGTACATACAGCAGCAGCAGTACGATTTGACATGTGATAACGAAATGCAAAATAGACTAAACAGCTAATTTTTAGGCTTTGTTTGCGTCTTGCATTCTAAATTGTCTGTCTGTCTGTATGTCTGTCTGTCTGTCTGTCTGTCTGTCTGTCTGTCTGTCCGTCTGTCTGTCTGTCTGTCTGTCTGTCTGTCTGTCTGTCTGTCTGTCTGTCCGTCTGTCTGTCTGTCTGTCTGTCTGTCTGTCTGTCTGTCTGTCTGTCTGTCTGTCTGTCTGTCTGTCTGTCTGTCTGTCTGTCTGTCTGTCTGTCTGTCTGTCTGTCTGTCTGTCTGTCTGTCTGTCTGTCTGTCTGTCTGTCTGTCTGTCTGTCTGTCTGTCTGTCTGTCTGTCTGTCTGTCTGTCTGTCTGTCTGTCTGTCTGTCTGTCTGTCTGTCTGTCTGTCTGTCTGTCTGTCTGTCTGTCTGTCTGTCTGTCTGTCTGTCTGTCTGTCTGTCTGTCTGTCTGTCTGTCTGTCTGTCTGTCTGTCTGTCTGTCTGTCTGTCTGTCTGTCTGTCTGT